>JABUQX010071035.1:0-10000 GCA_015478945.1 Trachelipus rathkii
CTTTAAACATTATGCAATTTGAAATATAGAAGAGAAAAAAAATACAACCCAAATTCAATAAGAACTACATACATAATAAACATCAACTAGCGTGCCACTTTAACAAAGCCTAATAAGTAATTTTAATTTTGCGTTTTCGCGCTTCACCGCCAAAGTTCGTTTCACAATCATTCTCTTTCGGTGAAGCTCAAAAAGTTAAAAATAAAAAGGGTTTTTATTAATGTATAAATTTTGAATTTTTTTTTCGTCGCTTTCTTCCTTAATAAAGTAAATAAATAAATATTTTTATTTCTTTTTAAATAGTGTATGAAGACTCTCTCTCTCTCTCTCTCTCTCTCTCTCCTCTTCCTCTCTCTCTTCTCTCTCTCTCTCTCTCTCTCTCTCTCTCTCTCTCTCTCTCTCTCTGGCATTTTTGTCTTTGTTCATTATTTATTATGGTGTGTGTGTGTGTTGTGTGTTGTGTGTGTGTGTGTGTTGGTTACGTTGTGTGTACGTGTGTGTGTGTCTGAGAGAGAGAGAGAGAGAGTGCGTATGTGTGTGTAGCTGTGCGTGTGTGTGTGATTTTTATATTACATTAAAATATCATTTTATTAATAAGGCTTTTAGATTCTATTAAAATTTTGTAATTTTCTTTTAAAATCGATTATTTTCGTTCATAAGAAGTGTTACTTTTAGATAACTTTATCGTTTAATAATAATAAATAATAATAATTAATAATAATATAATTTAGAATTCAACACAGCCTTTGATTTTATAAAAGTTTTTGATTTAATTTCCAATGTTCTAAATATTTATTTCTACACATAATTTAATTCCTTAAAATATCTTAGAAAATAATTTTACAGAGAAAGCAAGAAGAATATATTATTATAGATTCCCGACCGCGTTTTCGATCTCTATACTTGAGACATCTTCAGAGGATTGTTTCTTGTAAGGAATAACCTTTAAATAATATATAATAATTAAATCAAAATGATTAAGTCTGACAGATAAACATTAAATTTTAATTAAGTCTAGTCTCGTTATTTAATGTAAGAAGCATCCGGCCAATTTTAAGTTTCTGGACTTTCCACGATCCGTAAATATTGTGAAATGTTTCGAAATATTACTAATAGTTGAGTGACAGTCCTGTTGAACAATGTTGAAGTTTTGCTAGGACGTGTACTGTGATATGCCCGTCCCAATTATTCGGTGTGTAACCAATATATTGTCGACGTACAGTCTGACTCAGGCAGTTAATTGTTACACAACGTTGGGCATGTGGGTCCGTCAAAGCATATTATTTGCTAAAGGAAGATTGACAGTTTTTTGACTTCATCGTATAGTCTGCATTAATTTTAGGTGTCTTTAGTTGAGTGAGAGTATCAAAATATTACGGGCACTTCCTCTTCTCTTGTTGAGTCTATGCATTAGAAGTTTTGAAAAAAGAAATTTATCGAATTTTTTGATTATTTTACTTCTCTATCTAATAATTTGCAATGGTTTTATTAATTAAATTATCAACTGAATATTGTGGATGATCACAGTTAACCAAATTTTACTTATATATAAATAAATATATCCTTTCTTCTTCTCTGTAAATTATTTTCTAAGATTATTTTAAGAAATTAAATTTGTGTAGAAATAAATATTTAGAACATTGGAAATATTAAATCAAAAACTTATAATAAAATAAAATAATAATAATAATAATAATAATAATAATAATAATAATAATAATAATAATAATAATAATAATAATAATAATAATAATAATAATAATATTTTTGCCTTATAAAAAAAATTGATTTCACGCAATTTTTTCTTAAGTCTCCATCATGCACCACTTTTGCATGACTCATATTTGTATTTAATTAATTCAACTCATTTAATAAAAATCATTTATGGCATCTTTTAAAGGAACTATATATATACTATATAGATATAATATATATATATATACTATATAGTATATATATATATACTATATATATATATATATTAATATATATATATAAATAATATATATATATATATAAGATATATATATAATATATATATATATTATATAGTATATATAATATATATATATATATATATATATATATATATATATATATACTTATATATATATATATATATATATATATATATATATATATATATATATTCTACGATTTTTTGTGGTTTATATGTTTTTATATTGTATTTTTAAGTGCTATCTATCAAAAATTATTTTTGAAAATTGCCAGTTTTAGCTTTTTCTGACAACCTATCCTAATCCAACTTAACCTAATCTAGCCTAAGCTAACTAGCCTAACTGACCTAACCTATCCTAACATGCAGAAATAAAAATATGCTAAATCTAGCTGGAGGTAGTCCAAAAAAGTCTTAGATTTTGAATTTAAAATTTTCGTTCTTCTGAAATCTAAAATTTAAATTTAAGCATATATATATATAATATAATATATATATATATATTTTATATTAATATATTATATATATATTATATATATATACTATATATCATGAACACTCTCTCTCTCCTCTCTCTCTCTCTCTCTCATCTCATCTCTCTGTCATCTCTATCCTCTCTCTCTTTCTCTCTCTCTTCTCTATGCATTTTGTGGTAGTTCTTAATTTATTCTGTGTGTGTGTGTGGTTGTGTTTGTTGGGTGTGTGTCTGTGATTGTACGGTTTGTACGTGTGTGGTTCTGAGAGAGAGAGAAGTGCGTGCGTATGTGTTAGCTGCTGCGTGTGTGTGATGATTTTTATATTACATTAACAAGTATCATTTTATTAATAAGCTTTTAAGATCTATTAAAATTTTGTAATTTTCTTTTAAAATCGATTATTTTCGTTCATAAGAAGTGTTACTTTTAGATAACTTTATCGTTTAATAATAATAATAATAAAATAATAAAATAATTAATAATAAAATAATAATAATAATAATTAATAAAATAATAATAATAATAATAATAATAATAATAATAATATTTTTGCCTTATAAAAAAAATTGATTTCACGCAATTTTTTCTTAAGTCTCCATCATGCACCTTTGCATGCTCAAATTTTAATTTAATTAATTTCACTCTTTTTAATAAAAATCATTTATTGGCATCCTTTAAAGGAATATATATATATATATATATATATATATATATATATATATTTATAATATTTTATATATATATATATATATATAATATTATATAATATATCATATATATATTATATATATAATATATATATATATATAATATATATATATACTATATAACAATATATATACTATATATATATATATATATTATATATATAATATAGTATTATTAATATAATATATATATTATATATATATATATACTATACTTATACGTATATATGTATATAATATATAGTAATATTATTTGTTAAACGATTTTTTTGTGGTTATATGTTTTTATATTGTATTTTAAGTGGTATCTATCAAAACTAAAAAAAAAGTATTGCCAGTTAGTTTCTGACAAACCTATTCCTAATCCAACTTACCTAAAGTCTAGGCCTAAGCTAACTAGCAAATGACCTACCTATCCTAACCATGCCAGAAATAAAATATGCTAATCTAGTGATGTAGTCCAAAAATCTTAGAGTTGAATTTAAAAATTTTCGTTATTCTGAAATCTAAAATTTAAAAATTATTAAGCATATACTATATATATATATATATTTATATATATATATATATATATATAGTATATATATATATATATATATATATATAATATATATATAATTAAATAATATATTATAGTATATATATAATAATATATTATATATATATATATAGAATTTATAATATATATATATAGTATACTATTATATAATATATCATATATAATATAATAATATATATATATAATATAATAAAATATTATATATATATATATATATATACACTTTTGAAGGTTATGTGAAAAAGTTGCTTTCCAATGTCTTGTCAGTGCACGCATAGAAGATTCAAATTTTTTGACATTTTTTGACATTTTTTTTAAAGACAATACTTTTCCTTGCTACAAATAAGCAAGTTAAATGTGAAAATGAAAATAAAACAATATCTTGAACATTTCCAAATGAACAGAAAATCCGATTGTAAAAATCTGCCGAATCACAAAAGTTACATAAATAAAAAACCGCTTTTAAACATACAGTCGACCCACAATATTCGCGGTAGTTAGTGGTTACAGGATAAGGACATTCGTGAAGATGAAGAAACCACAAATATCTGTAGTGCCTGACCCTCAAAATACTGTTGACCATGTTTAACACAAAAGAAAAATTAAAACAAAATATTAAAAAATGTAAGTTTGAAGTATATTATATACCTTTATATACATTTATTATATACATTTATTATATACATTTATAATTTTAGTATCAAGCATCAAGTATTAACTCACCTTAAACTTATGTTAGAAGGTCAGCTAATATTGAATTTAATTTCCAAAGAAACTTCTTTAAATAATTATTAGCGCTGACTATGTTTACAGATGATGATGAAGCATAAACACTCCTGACCCCCATTAGCTTTCTTTGTGTGTACTGCAAGTCTCATATTTGTACTATGATAGTACAAATACGAGATTTGCAGTACACACAAAGACGCCTGGTTCAACTATTGATGTTTATTTCAATTGTGCGGGTAAAATTTTCTCACTAAATATAAATTACTACAATTTTAATAGTTTTCTTAACGTAACTTATAAAGATTTTCAGGAGGAGTCAGTAAAGCTTCTGAAAATATCCAATAATCATATTCGCAAATATTCAACCCCAATAATGAAGGCCGAATATATATATATATATATATATATATATATATAGGTGAGACAGGGGCGCGGCGGTTATATATATATATATAATATACTTATATTATAATATATAATATATTATATATATATATATATATATATATACTAATATAATTATATAATATATATATAGGTGTGTGCGGTGTGTAGGTGTGTGTGTGCGTGTGTGTGTAGGTGTGTGTGTTAGTGTGTGTGTATGGTTCATTTAATTGTTCAGTGAATCGAATTCTGATTTAATTCTGATTGAAATATAAATTACAAAACGAGGAAGCCTAAAAACGTATAAATAAAAAGACAAAAAATAATTAAATAAGTAAATTAACTAATCACCAAATAAATAAATAAATAAATAAATAAATAAATAAATAAATAAATAAATATAAAAAATAAAATATTATATAAAGAAAATAGGTTATTGAAAGGAATTTTTTTTAATGAAAATAATTGGCTATTTATTTATAATTATTTGATTTAAAGTTTTGATATGATATTGATTTAAATAAACACAATATGAAATAATAATGATGATTTTTAGCATTGATTTATTGATATTGATTTAAATAATACAAAGTGACAATGATTTAAAAAAAAAAATAAATAATATATTTATTTTTATATGTTATCCTAAATATCAAAATAAAATTAATGTTGAAATTTTCACAAAATCCAGGGCAGTTATGTTGACTTTAAAGGAATTATTAATTCAACTCTTAAGGTCTTCCTAAGGAAGATATTTGGCTTAGAGCTTACATCCCTACGTATGAACATGTAATATTAATATTATATAAAGTGCTATCATATAATATTATATATATATATATAATATATAAATATATATATATATATATATATATATATATATAAATATTTATATAATTTTAATATATACTTATATATATTTTGTGCAGTTGCGTAGGTGGTGTGTTGTCGTTGTGTGTGTGTGTGTGTGTGTCGTGTGTGTGTGTGTTGTGGTGTGTGTTCACTCATGTTTAAGCTAAAAGATTGTGATGAGTGGGGAAAGTGCCGATAGACTCTGAATTATTTTAATGTTAAAATTGAAGTTCATCAAGATGCTGCTATGGGGTTTGCCCATGCACTGGGTTTGGTGGGGGGGATGGGTGTCTAGGTGCGGTGTTGTGCCGAAAATTTCGGTTCTCGGCCAACCAAACTATAAACCCATTCGTGAGTTTTCTAAATTGAAAGGAAAGGGTCATGACCTCTCGTGCGAAACCATATCTTTTGAAAATAGAGCCATAATGTCTTCTTTATTAAAGTTTTTAAACTATTTGTTACTAGTTAATTCATAATGAATTAATAATATTCAAATTTAATGATTTTTTTTTGTGTGAATTTTATGAAATTTATTAATTCTTATGGGTGCCTATATTAACCCATCTTCTTGACCTAACTTAATTCCCAGGCCTTCAAAGCTTAATTAAACCTTTCAAAAAAATTTTTTTTTTTTTTTTTACAGTTGTCACCACCACTCACGGGCAGAGCCCTATTCAAGGAGGGGGTGTTGCAAAATGGTAGATGTCTATCTTTAAGTGCCATGTTAATATGATGTTATCGGATCTTACCAGGCTTGGGTTCAAGTACATGTACTTGTACTTGTACTTGACAAAATGTACTTGAACCCAAGCCTGGCTCTTACATTTCGACTTTCCGAGAATTCCTACCGAAAACATCATCCTTTTTTTAATCGCATGTAGAGATAGAAAGGAAAAGTTTCGAAAGTTTTACTACACCTATTTATACCCTAGAAATGCTCATGCATGACTCGAATTCCTGGTTCATGTTTAAGCATCCTACCCGCAGTTATAGATAAGCAAGGGACAGCTGATGATGATGATGATGGATAACTCAAAAGGTTGAACTTAAATGCTATGTAACATTGAGTTATATAAAATATGAACTGCGGTGCGGTGCGTGATGTGATGCGGTGCGGTGCGTGATGTGACTTATTCTATAAATTTAAAAAGTTGCAAATATTTGTAACAAATATTTAAATATTTTCGCAATCGTGGCTCAATCGGTAGAACGACAGAGTCGCATGGGAAGGGCCCAGGTTCGGTCCCTATTCCTGATCTTAGGTAGAAATTACCTAGAGAAGTTCCCGTCTTAGAATGGGGCTATGCCCTTGAGGTGTGAACTTTAAGAAAAAGGAAAAAATAAAACGAAGGTCATTTAAAAATTTGACTTAATTCTGAAATTATTTTATATATAGTTTATAAATTTAATGGAAATAAATAATAATAAACAATTTTCCAAGAAATACATTGTAGTCTGTAAAATAATGACCACAAATAGTATATCATATACATAATAAAATGCTTAAAAAAAAAAGCTTTCAAACTACACAACAATATAGGTCTATGGGTTTTATAAAGTCACATGGTTTTTTTTTCCCTGTCATAAAATTTTTATTTTTTTTTTTTTTTTTTCAATAGTACCAAAATATTTTAAATTAAACTGAAAATTACTCAGAAAATATTTTTTTTTTTTTTTTTTTTTTTTTTTTCTCTAATAAAAAGAATGTTCTCGAAATGCAGTGAATAAAAGCTGACATTAAAATCATCTTGAAATAGAGAAATTTCACAGGTAAAATTTTTATGAGAAATATATATATATATATATATATATATATCATATAGTATATATATATATATATAATATATAAATATATATATAATATAATTTTATATTTATTATATATTATATTTATATAATATATATATATATTATTATATACTATATATATATATCACAGGTAAAATTTATATATATATATATATATATATATATATATATATAATATATATATATATGGCTCTAGGGCGACAGGGATAGAAACCCGGTCCTTTACTTTTTTTTTGCTTGAATAACTAACTCCTGGAGCAGCATTGAAACTTTTGCGCTAGAAAAACACATCTTCAGGAGAACTCCTGGGAGAACGATTTTAGAGGCCAAGTTGAAGAAGATGCTAGTTTCATTGAAAGGGTGAAAACCCTACCTGAGTATATAACTCAAGGACTAGCATTGGGCAGAGAAAGAGTTTTCTAGAGTGCTCCAGGATCAAGAGTTTCTAGGCCACCGGAAAGAAAATCCTGGCCCAACTGACAGGGAGAAAGTCCTACCTGGGAGATGGTATAGAATGCAGAATGTACAATATATATAAAGGTAATCTTGAGACTTATATATATATTTATATATATATACTATAATTTATAATATACATAATCTGCTGCACTGTCTCCAGAACAGGGTGGCAGTGCGCAAATCATGGCCGATCTTAGAAAGAAAGTAGTAGCGGCTCGACAGTACCACTAATAATAATATAATATATATATATTATATATAATACTATATATTATATTTATATATATATATATATATATATATATATATATATATATGTATATATAATATATATATATATAATATATTAAGAATTTTTTATGCAAGGATAATACACGAGTTTCAATGGCGTATTAAATTCTCCATTAAATTTATTTTTTAAAATGTTGAAAAAATATTTTTTTTCTTAGTAAAATATTTTTAAATATATTTTTTAAAAATTAATAACATTTCAATGCAATTTTCTTCTTTTCATATTTAAAAGTTTCAATTATTATTATTATTATTATTATTATTATTATTATTATTATTATTATTATTATTATTATTATTATTATTATTATTATTATTATTATTATTATTATTATTATAGTAATGTGCCATTATTTTAAAATAATCATAAAAAAAATGATATGAAAAAATCTTTGATATGAAGATATAATCAAAAGTTTGCCATTACATATGCTTTGTTTCTCTTAAAATGATTAAAAAAAATTTCTTTTTTAAATTTTAAATTTTCTTCTTCAGGATCTTTTTAGGACTTTCCTCCTACCTTTGCTGCTGTTATATTTACCATAGTACGACTTGACTATATAATATAAAACTTAGTTACTACGGATGCTGGTTTAATAATCCAGGAGAGGAATTGCTGTAGTGTTTTTTAATAATATAAAACTTACACACACATATCAGAACAGATAGGAATAGTGATAGTTAACAGCGATGTCAAACTTTCCGATATTTAAGTTTTCTTTTTCGAAATGGTTGTATGGAGTCGTGAGCTGGAACCCCTTTCAGCCGTTTCTACCGAAACGTTTTTTTACACCTTTTTAGGAAACAGAACTGACTGTTAAATCTTAAGACTATACAGAGAACGGTTTGTTAAAATTTTGACTGCTCGCCACTAGTTGTATGTTTTTAGAAAGATCTTTATTGGCAAAAGCTTTGTCATTGAGATGTCTGAGGAAACTTGAAGGATGATTGATGCAAAACACTGTTTTTGATACTCAAGATAATCCTGAATACCCAGAAAATGAGGAAAAAATATTTCTGTAGCAACTGCTTTTTTTCTTTCTTATTTGTAATGTGCAAGGCGAACTTCCTAGTCATATATTTTTGCCTATATATATATATTATATACTATATATTATATATTAATTATATATAAATTATATAAAATATTATATATATAATATATATATTATCATATATATATATTAATAGACGTATAGTATATATATATATATAATATTATATATATATATATATATATATTATATATGTATATATATATATATAATATAAATATATATATATTAAATATAATATATATATATATACCGGTATATATTATATATATATATATAATATATTATATATATTATATATATAATATCATATTATGTATAATATATATAATTATTATATATATAAGATATTATATAATATAGTATATATATATATATATATAATATAATATATATATTATATATATATATATATACATTATATAATATATATATAATATATATATATAATATATATATATTATATATATATAATATAATAATTATATAGTATATATATTTTATAGTATATATTATAATATTATATAAATATATATATATATATATATATATATATAATATATTATATATTATATATATATATATATATATATATATATATTAGATATATATATATATATAGGCTAAACTATAATATATATATATTACATATATATATACTATTTATTATATATATATATATATATATATATATTATATATATATATATATATATTTAATAT
>JABUQX010071035.1:15000-31684 GCA_015478945.1 Trachelipus rathkii
GCTCCCTCCTTTGGGTTTCCTCTTCTCTTTGCTTACTTATTGTCTAGTTTTCTTTGCAAATCGTCAATATCGTGTTTTGTTGATGGGGCGAACTTCTTTTGCCTTTTCTGTCAAATAGTGGTGTCTCGGTTTCTGTCTATCTCTACTTTATTCCTGCTTTTCATTATGATCTTCTTCAGCTGCCACATTAACTATTAACATATGCGCTGACTCGACCTTATTCCTTCAACTCATTCAATTCTGCTTCCTCTTTACTTCTAGAATTGTCTCGTCTTAATCTTTCCGATTCAATTATCTGGATAGAATTTCGGGTGGGGTCGTCTAACTTGTGAAATTCAATTCTTTAAAAACTCAACTTCTACAATCCATTTCTAAAATACCTTTAACTTTTTTCCTATTCTTTCGAGAACGGTTCTCGCCTCTGTTTAATATAAATCCTTTGGCTTAAATATAACAAAAAAATGTCTTGGAAACCTCACATCACACGGTTGCTAGGGGGCCTAAAGAAACTGGGAGTTCTGTTTAGACTGCGAGACTTTTTTTCTCTCCCAGTTTTGCTCAGCTATACAAGGGCCTCATCCGCGCTTGTATGGAGTACTGCTCTCATATGGGGGGCCTCTGGTTTCACCGCATTGGTAGGGTCGATCAAAGGCAAAGGCTTATAACTGTTCTGTACTTCAGTTCACATTGACCTCTATTTTTTGCGCGCGATTTGGTGCTTTATCTCTTTTCTATAGTCCGCAGCGGCAGGTGCTCGGAGGGCAGCTTAGTCACTCGTGTGCCTCCATCCTTTAACGGTCGCCCGTATCACTAGGGGTGCTTGTGTCCTGCACATGGTTTTGTGTTGATGGATAGGTAATCCAGGCTAGTTTGCTGCGGTGCTTCCGTCTGCCCTGCACATCTGTTTTGTGGAATTCTCTCATCTTCTGGTTTCCTGCTGAATTTAATCTCCCCCACTTCAAAGCCTGCGTCTGTGCTCATCTGCGTAATTTGCTTAGTTGTTGATTTGTGAGGCGTGCAACCCTCCTTTGAATAGGCCTCTGCCGTTGAGTGTGGTGACAACTGTAAAAAAAAAAAAAAAAAAAAAATGCAATCAATTTTTTCTTTTTTTGTTTAAAAAAAATCTTTTTAATTTACTAAAGTAAGATCTTGAAGCAAATTTATCATTATTATTTGTAGTTAAATGACTCTTAACTTGTAGTGCAAAAACATTAACATTTCTCCGTTTCTGAGTGCATCCGATTTTTTAGGAGAATAAATTAATCCTCCAATTCTGAAGAGTCTTTCACTTTCCACGGAAAAGGGGACGAGCTTGAATATTTTCTAGCAAGGACACCCGAATGCTGAAAGGTTCCTTTATTCGATGACCACCATTGTTAGGGACTTTCTGAATTTTTAATAAATTTTTTCATATTTTTATAGTGGCTGATTTCTACTTTTATAACAACTTCAATTTTTTCAAATATTGTGTCGCTTTCTCCTTGGGAATGAGTTTTTTGCTGTTTTTTATAGTCTTTTCTCTTTAAATCGAAAACAATTTCAAATGAAGTTAAAACTATATATACTCAGTATCAATTTTTTTTGCCCCATTCTTTGATAATAAGAGAAAAATTGAAAATTGGGTTTAAAAGTAGTGGAAACTGTTTTCCTTTCCTTTTATACAACATATATCTTTGCAAACATATCATTGCTAAGAATATCTTCCACTTATTATATTGTTATAATCAATCCTCAAGGCAATGTAATTTGATATGTGGATAAAGATAGGCTAGCAAGCACAAGATGCTGTATCAGTAAAGTAATGCTGAATCTATTTTTTTACTGGAATTTTTCCATGCGGATACGTAGACCCAAGTTCAAATAGTTTTCTTTTTTTCTGGCTTCTTTTAAAAAAATATGCAAATCATTTCAAATTTGGGATTATTGCCGATGGCACATTGATTTCTTGTGGCTCAATAAATTTGTACAATCAACAAAATTTAAGTAATTTTTAGCAAATTTTTCCAGTAAGCTCCGCCCAAATTGTATAGCTATACAAGTTTTGAAGTGATCACTGCAATATGAATGAAGGCGTCTTTTTTGTTCAACAACTTTTGAAAGCATATGATACTGCCTATTACATCTGGTTTTGTACATCCTGAATAAATCTGTGCCGTGGTAAATTAAATCTAGTTAGATATTCTTCATACTTTGAAATAGCTTGGGGCGAGTGATTAAAATGACCTACGATATGTTTGCATATGGATTATATTTTTTTTACGTTCTCTTGTTTCAAATATGGCATCATTTGAGAACTAGTTGCAAAGGAGTGTAAAATCAAGGTAATTTCTGGAATCCTGCTTGTGTAACTCCCTGCAGCCATATTAGGTCCGTTATCCCTTACTATAACAGGAATTTTATTAGGAATATTGAAATCTTCCATAACATTTTGAAGGCAATACTTATATTAGATGTGTGTGAGATACGTGAAGGTGAACTCGATGGCGGGGATAAGCATTTATATTTCAATAGCTCCATTTTACAAGCCTAAAAGGCATAATATTTCACTGCTCGACTTACGAGTTATCGGTATATAATTATCAAAAATATTATTTAACTGACCTCCGAAACAATTGCATGTCTGCCTGTCTGAAATCTAACAGTGATATCTTTAGGCTCTACGTAAAGAGCGCCCTCATGCTTTTCTTTAATTAATTAATAGAATTCAGGAGACTGAATTAAAAATCCAATAGGAACTTCGTATTGCTTGAATATATAAGCTCGAATAAAATTATTTTTCAGATTGTATACCAAAGAATCAAGAATCGGTATAATTTTGCCGATTCCGATTCCGATTCCATTCCTGAAAAACAGCCGATCCTCCGATTCCGATGCAGATTCCGATTAATCGTCCCATCATAATATATATATATATATATATATTATATATATTATTATATATATATATATTTAACAGAAATTTTTATTTTAATTTACAGCACCATCTATTTTATTTGTTGTTCGTAAATATTAAAAAAATCTAGTACACGAATTCTGCTTACACATGTAAAAAAAAAAACACTTTTCGATATTGAATTTTTTTTTTTTTTTTTAATTAATGTTGCCGTGGTAGTTTTTTTGAATTCCTCTCCTAAATACTTTTTTTTTTTTTTTTTTTTTAAAGTCCTGAATTATTAGAAAACGGTTCGCATATTAAGTTTTTTTTTAAATTTATTTTTTTTTTGGTTCTTTTTACGATTTTTCCAGTTTTTTTTTTTTTCTTTTAATTAATTAATTCTTTACTAAAAAAAAGTACATGATTTTACAAGTTTTTTATATATATATATTTATATATAATTATATATATATATATATTATATATATAAATAAATATATATAATATATTATATTATTATATATATTGTTTTTTTTTGTTTATATATAAATAATATATAATTATATATATATATATATATATATATATATATATATATATATATATAGTATATATATATATATTATTATATATTATATATATTTTAAATATTATATATTTATACGTAATATATGTATATATATATAATATATATATAATTAGATTATATTTATATATATATTATTATATATATATATATATATATTTATATATTATTATATATCATATATTACGTATATATATTATATATATTATATATATTATATATATATATATATATATTATATATATAATATATATATATATATAATATATATATATATATATATATTCTTGGAACA
Organism: Trachelipus rathkii; assembly: GCA_015478945.1. Lineage (NCBI taxonomy): Eukaryota > Metazoa > Arthropoda > Malacostraca > Isopoda > Trachelipodidae > Trachelipus > Trachelipus rathkii. Next base: position 18,757 of record JABUQX010071035.1, read on the forward strand.
GATTGCTAATACATTGGCAGCAAACGTTTCCTAATATGGGGTAGTATGAAATTTCACAAGCAAGCCTTTAATAAACCTTGTGGTTGTGTGTGTTGTGTGTGTGTGTGTGTGTGTGTGTGTGTGTGTGTGCTGAGTGTATGTGTGTATGTGTGTGTGTGTGTGTGTGTGTGTGTGTGTGTGTGTGTGTGTGTGTGTGTGTGTGTGTGTGTGTGGGTGTGTGTGTGTGTGTGTTTCATAGTTTTCAGCTAATTTGAACTCTTAGATGATGCCATCTATATGCCAAAGACATAATAGCACTTAGCAACCAAATAGTTGGTCATTTCAATCACTTCTCCGCTTCTTTTCCAACCTTGAATAATGCCAAAGTAATCTGGCATTCTTAATTACAAATTTATTCAAGATTTGGTAACCAAAACTACCATCAACTAATATAGAATACCATTACAAAAAATTGCTCTTATTCGTGTTTCATATAGCAGAGACTATTCAAAACCATTAGTCTAATAATGGCATATCTTAGGCGAATTAGTAAAATGTTTAAAAAGTATTTGATGACAGAACAAATTTTAAAATATTAAAGTAGATATTAAATATTAAATTAAATTAAATATTAAATATTAAATATTAAAATAGCTTAAATATTAGAGTAGTTTTTACGTTTCTTCGTAAAGTACGGAAAAAAGGCCTAAATTATTTGCGCTAAAAACAAGATGTTCTTTATTTAAACGATAGGAGAGTATCATGGGCTCTCGTGCAGGTGGGTTCACTTGCCTTGAGCTCATGCTAGACTGAAGGGCAGTATTTTGTCTGCCTGGAGGGACGGCATATGCCCTTTGTTGGTGAGGTCCGCTCTCAAAAACAAAGCAAAATAAAACAAAAAATTTAAACGATAAAAATCTTATACTCGCTACCTATTTGGTTTCTCAGTTCAAAAAAAAATTTTTTTTTAGAAGACCAATGTGTTGGAAAACGTAGAGGAGATTTCTATCCAGTGGTTACATAAGAATACTTATAAAATTAATCGGAATAAACATTCAATTGCTAATATTCAAAATTCCTTTCGGAAATTATCAGCATCAAAAGATTTTGGAGATAATTTGAAAATAACTTGATTGAATTTAGTTTTGAAACGCTTTATTTAATGAATAAAAGCAGGAAGCACAAAAAGTTATATACAAAAAAAGGCAATCAAATAACGCGATCTAATTTTAGAGAAATGCACAGGAAAGAGTGAAAAGAAAAAAACGCTTGACTAATATGTAGATATTGTAAAAGTAGAATTGAAACAGTACAAAAAATTTATAGCTAATTGGAAATTCTGAAATTCCATTTTATTGTGGCTTGCTGAATAAAAAAGATAGGTTTAAAAAATGTTTTTTTTTTTTTTTTTTTTTTTTTTTTTTTTTTTTTTTTTTTACAGTTAACACCACCGCTCACGGGCAGAACCCCAATCTAGGAGGGGGTGTGCTCAATTTTAAAGTTTGAGCAAGACGGAGCAAAAGCTCACACAAACACGACCGACCAGTGACGAACCTGGGTCTTTCGCGTAGTTGAGCGAATGTTCTACCACTGAGCTACCGGACGCTATTTTAGTGATTGATCCATTCTTTCTTGACCTATACGAGCCGACTCTGCCGAATGTACGAAAAAAATCTTCCTAATGAACAAAATGCGCCATTAAATTTCATATTCTTTAAGAGAAGAGAAAATTGGAAAGAGAAGAGAAAATTGGAAAAAGAAGCATTCAGCTCCAATACGAAGAAATCCTCTTTTATATATAGTTCAATTTCGGCGGTGAATTTCATACTTTCTTACTTTCAGTTACGGTCTTTTTAAAATTTTTGTCTTCAGCTCAGCTCCATCATTTATAATACGTGAGGCTTTTTAGCATTTTATTCTCCTAAGAATATTAAATTTCTAGAAAAAAAGTCGTGCTTATGTTTTTACATTTTAAATTGAGAATCTTTAATTTCCAAAACGAATACAAGCACAGGTTCTCGCAGGGTTGGGCAAGAGGGGGCACTTGCTCCTCCCTTGGAATACGAAAAAAAGAATGTGGTAAATGTAGTTGATTAAAGAAACGGTAATTATATAGCAGAAACGCTATATCGTAGATTTTTCATAAAAATGACAGCATAGACCCTAAAAAAATCATAATGAGGAATAAAAACAAAACAAAAATGGGTGACGTATTTAGGAAAATAAAAAGTTACAGCCCCCCAAAGTTTTGCAAACTCCCATAGGCTTTTCTTATACGCGAACTGACCGGAAGGCCATTCTCTCCCACTTTACGACAATACAAAGCGCGTGGGAATGGACGTTATATATATAATATATATATATATATATATAAATATATATTATATATTATTATATATATATATATATATATATATACTATGATATGTGTATATACTTATATATATTATATACTTTATATATATATATAAATAAATATAATATATATAATATAATATAATATATATTATATATATTATTCTATATATATTATTATATATATATATATATAGTATATATATATATATTTATATATATATATAATATATTATAATATTATATATAATAATATATATATATAATATATATATAGTATATATATATAATATATATATATTATATATTATAGTAACGATACGTATATCCATGTGATATTTTACGAAACCAAAGTGTAAAAAGCGATCTTTGAAAATGGTGAATTTTTTTTTCATTTAAAATATGAATATAGTAATAGTACGAAAATGCATAAATTAAAAAAGGAATATAATAACGTTACGAATATATATATATATATATATATATATATATATATATATATATATATATATATATATGTTATATAATATATATTTTATTATTAGTATTATATATAATATATATATATTAAGGATAGTCAAAGCATCTGGGTTAGAATTACGTTTAAGGTAACGTAGATGAATCTAGGTTGGGCTTAGGCCTACGGCATCGACGATTCATATTGGCTAGGTTTAGGGCTACAGCTTCGACGATTCATGTAGGTTACGGTTTAGGTCTACGGCATTGACGATCCATATAGGTTAGGTTTTAGTTTAGGACCTTCCTAGTTCAAGTTAGTTTAAGTTTGGTTAAGTATACACATTTAACTGTGTATACTTAACAAATCTTATCATATCCTGAACTAGGAAGGTCTTAAACTGAAACCTAAACTATATGGATCATCGATGCCACATACCCAAACCTAACCCATATGGATCGTCGATGCCGTACATCTAAACCTAACCTAGATGGATCTACGTTCCTGTAAACATAAGCCTAACATAAATGGGTCACTTTCCTTATATATATATATTATATATATATATATATATATATATATATATATATATATATATATATATATATATATATTCCTAACGTTATTATATATATATTATAATATAAGTATATATATATATATATATATATATATTCCTAACGTTATTATATTTATTTTTAATTTTATATATTTTCGTACCGTTAATATATTAATTTGTTTTGTTTTTTAATATTATTATATCCTAATTAAACCTTATTAAAATTTGGTTCATTGTCTTTGTTTGGCCTGTAGGGCTTATAAATTTATTTCGCCGTTTCTATAGTCGCCCAAGATTTATAATGCGATAAAAGGAAGTTTCATTCAGTTGGAGTATAAGAAAAGCCTATGGGATTTTCCAAACTTTTCGAGGCTGTAACTTTTTTTTCCTAAAGACGTCACCCATTTTTTTTTATTCTTGATTATAATTATTTTTAGATTCTATGCTGTGGTTTTTATAAAAATTTGATATATATAGTGGTTCTGCTATATAATTACCAAAGAAACTAGTTATAAAATTAGGCTACTTGCAAAAGGAAAAAAAAAATTGATTTTTTATAATTTAAATGGATCATAACTAATTTACTATAATTTATTTGGTGAGCTCAATAAATTCAGTTCGCAACTTAGCACAACTTCTTCAGTTTTCTTGTTGAGTGCTGAGCTTTAAGAAAAATCTAATACTTTATTTAACTTTAGTTAATTATGAGCAAATGCTAACTTTTCACAAGTTTCCAAATTCGAATTACTTAACTATTTATATGTAGAAAAAAAAATTATATATATTTTTTAAATATAAATAATATACTACGAATAATTTTTTAAAAATATTATATTTTTAAAATTTTAATAATATATTATATATATTCATTATATACAGTATAAATATACTAATATATATATTATAAGTCTATAATTTCAATTTATAATCTCAATATTTCTTGTATATATTAAATATATTCAGTATATTATATATATATATATGTAAGGGGGCATAGTCTACCCTTACTATAATAACTATGTATACTTAATATATGCATCCGTTGCATTAAATTTTAATTATTATTTTTCATTGTATAAGGGAAGTATTTAACGATTCTTTTGTGAGGGTACTTCAAATGTAATGGGCAGCTGCGGAAACGTACGTCCAAACGGAGTGCCGAGAGTAGGGGAATTTCGGATTTTGAAGGCAGTTAGCGTCTCATACCATAAGAAGAGAGATGCGTTAGATCTCACGTCATGAGAAAAGAGATTGTGTAAACCATTAGCTTATTAAAAGACCGGAAAATTGTATTTTGGTTACAGAAATTATTGTGTTAACTTTCATAAATCTTATTAATAACTGTGAACTAGCCTATTGTGAATTAAGGGATTGATTGCATTATTAATTGTTTTTAAACACTGATACTATTTAATTTAGCTACCTGATTTAAATAGTCTTAGAAATAAAGATAAGAAGTAATCCCTCTTTTCATTACCACTGTATTCAACTCTTCAAGGGTTAATACAAAGAAATAGTAACCCGCATTAGTGAACCTTGAACTCCCATACCTAACTGATCTGAAGAGTGTCAAACAGTGAATTAATTCAAACAGTGCCTAATTAAGACAGTGAAGTGAAAGAAAGTGCCGGTCAAAACACAAAAAAAAAAAAAAAAAAAAAAAAAAAAACAGTTTCAAATTCCCCGAAAAATAGCGTTGAAATAAGAAACCTATGCACAATAGGCTGTAAGAGCTGTCTCTAACAAATAAAAAAAACAACAAAAAGAAAAAAAAAAACCCGTTAAGGAAATCGCCGAGTTTAAAAAGAAAGTCACTCAGAGTTCAAACGAAGAGGAACAACGTCAGCTACTTGTGGACTCGGCTCAATCCCCAAGACCCATCACACTCCCGAATGTCCCCTCGACGAAGGAGTAAATGAGAAGTTTGACGCAACAATACGAAACAGACTCGAAAGCGAGATCCAAGAAGAGCATGAAGCAGCAAACCTGGTGAAGAGTCACCCTTCCCCACTCTCTAGGGAGAAAGGAAGAAAGAAGATCTCGCCTCAATGCTATTCCCCCTTCAACGACTTTACTGCTTACGAGTGGATTAGGCAGACGACAATGATCTTTAACCTTAATGAAATCATCAAAGGGAGAGGGTAAGGCTACTGGCATCAAAATTACCAAGCAAGATTACAAATTCGTTGAAACTTCCCCTAAAAGACGATTGTTATACTAAACTAGAAAAGGTAATAGAAAAACTCTATGCACCATCGCTAAGAACGCAAATAGAAGAAGTCTTTCAATCAGGAATGAGGGAGGCAGAGCTTCCATCCGATTATGCAGTTAGAATAAAAGAAATGCTCGGATTATCCACTTTCGATTCAATAACGGACAACGATGCTAAATTTATTAGAGAACTCTTTCTCTTACGATTGCCTAAGCAATTACAGATCTCCCTCATGACAACAGAGAAGAACCACAATTTTGAAGAATTAATTGAAATCGCCGACGACATTTTAACAAATTTTTTTTTCCCGAAAACGGTGCGCCAATCCCCCGCGGGGGGGGAGAACCGAATGGCAGCCTGTGAACGCCATCCGATCAACAGAAGAGAAAGTCACCAAGCCACCTGGCCGAGAGGCTTCAGCACAAGAGAGGGAAATAAGTCGTCTGATAATCTCTCATGAAAAGTCGGCTGAAGAAATGAGATCACTCGCAAAGAGCGTGATAGAGCTCGCGAAGACGATCTGTCAGAATTCGAAAAACTCCCCCACCCCCAACAATGACCAAGAATCCAGGGGAAGGAACTTCAACCGATCCGCATATGACAACGTTGCAACTGGCCCAAGTACCGAAGGCCTCTGTAGGTTCCACAAGCGCTACTTGCATCGTTCATTTAGATGTGAAGGTCGATATTGCCCAATGTACGCCTTAATTTCGCAACCAGTGGCAACCCCCCCGCTTCCACAGCAGAATTCCAACGTCCAGAGACAGGGAAACTCAAAGGTTGGTCCGGGAGACGACTCCCGGGCCAAATAGGGGTGAATCTGTGGGGGAATAATGATGCTTCTGTAAGTAGACATTCTTGTAATTGCTCGGCCTGCAATTTTTATATGAATAGGTCAAATTTTTTGGGGGGGGATATCAATTTTAATTATGCTAGTAATCTTGATAGAAATGGGTTTTACAATAGTCGTTATAATAATAATCTTAATAATTGTAATAATAGTAGAAGAAATTATTATTATGATAGCCGTAATAATGTTAGGAATGATTATTATACTTATGCTTGTAATGATAGAAACTTTAATAATAACGATCGTATTGGCTACAATAGTTGCTATAATAATGGTGGACATGTTAATTATGATAGATATAATAATAATAGGTGTTTTTATAATAATTGTAATTATGATAATCGTGGGTATAATGGAAATGTTAATTATATTAATAGATTTAAGTGGAGTAGAAATATTACTTGTGAAGATCGATCAGAAAGGCAGGAGCGGGTATTAACAATGCATTCTCGAAAATCGAAAGTTTTAACCGGTGAAACGAATGACTCAAATGGCTGAGGCCAGGGGCTTCTAGCTAAGTAAACCCTCATCCACATGAGTCAACCATCAAGAAGTCAAGTAGCGGAGAGTCATCTCAACTTTTAATTGTACTCGCAATGCATGGTGAGATTATAACGATAATGTACAATAATAATGTTTGGTGATTGTAGAATCGAAATGATCAGCCATAGTGAACCCAATCAGAGGAATGTAAATTCTTCTAATTACATTGAAACGATAGCTTTGTAAATGAGTCGCTGTCTCCCCGATCGGAGTCCGACCTGCTCCCGCCACTTCCCGCTCACTGGGCGAGGAAGGCGGGAAATGATGAGGCGACTGCGCGACTTGTGACCCTATTGTTGATAAAAATAATGATAAAAATGAATTTGTAATTAATTGAAGGGGCGAAATTCCCTTTCTGAAAATGAATTGTATTAGCTTTAGGGATGAAGGGGGTTCTTCTCCTTCCGATAAGCATGAGGGATCATTAATTTTAAGAAATAATGCATGTGACTTATCTGGTAATGCTGTAGTGGGAGTTTCTGGCAACTCAACTAAAATCGTTGCAGCTATTAGAGATGTAGTTTTTGATAAATTGTATTACATTTCGGATAAAACTAACAATGAATCTTACCTACTAGACACCGGAACTTGCCTCGACCTGGTGGTAGCGTCTGAATTAGATAAGGGGGGGTGCCGTTATTGGCACTGCCAGAGCCGCAAATGGAGGCTGCATGAATATTTATAATAAACAAGGGTAATCAAAATTTATTTGGGGGTTAGATAGACTTACAATGTGCATGCCTTTACGCACAGATATCAAATTTGAATGTTTCTCGGCATGCTTTTCTCAATAAAACACGGTTCAATTATTGACTTTAGGTGTCATTATTTATTAGATCCAGCACGAAACGTAGTATTTCTCTTAGTAATGAGCTTTCGATTTTTTCCAAGGCATGTACGAAATTCTAATATTCCCCTAGCCCGCTGTCTCTTTAAATATAACGCTTTGCGATACGAATTAGTTAATAATTTAATTAGGAAGTACCAAGTCTTGTTCTTAAATCCCTAATAAAGCGCCTAATTAAATTTAAAAAGATGATCAACTCACAAGATGGCGCTTTATCTGTACAAAGTACAGGAAGAAGAGAGGCGTGGCTTATTTTGACAGCTGTGAGAATGGCTTTGTCGCTCATTCACGACTTAATGGTAATGAAACTATGGGGGAGGGGGGAGGGGGGTAGGATTGTCTATTGGGAAGGGGTTGTAAAGATTGCACTGTTGATGAGGGGGGAGGGGAGAGAGAAGAATGTCCTTTGAAGGAAGAAATTTTGTGCGAGTTGGCGGCAAATTACCCATACCATGTGAATGTCAGCGGCTCGCCGATACAATTGAGGAGTAGAAGCATAGCTCCACATCTTTTTGAGAAAGCAAAGGAGGAAATCAATAAATTATTGGACGCGGGGGTCATTTCGCGGGGGAGAAGCAATTGGGGTTTCCCAACAAGCTTCTTGCCAAAGTCGGATGGCAGGGTTCGTTTAGTCGTTGATTTGAGGTTATTGAACCAGAGATCAACCTCTGACAATTTTACTCTGCCTAAGATTAAAGATATTTTATTGCAATTGCAACATTGCAGATTGCTAACACGGCTAGACATTCGGCAAGCTTACTATAACGTGCCAATCAGCGAGAAAACAAAGAAATATTTCACTATTACTTGTCCTTTTGGTAACTACAGTTTTAACTATTTAATACAAGGACATAAGTGTTCTTCTAGTGCCTTTCAGCGCTTGAAGATAGTTTGTCAAATTTTAAATCGTTTTTGTGTTGATTTAATCTAATGTTAATTGCCAGTTCGACTCTTGAAGAGCATGTTGCAATGTTGGAGAAAGTTTTAAGAGAGATTACAGTAATATGAAAATTTATATGAGCCCAAAAAAACTTGTGTACTTGCACGTCACCGGAGAAACAGATTTCTAGGTTCAATAATTAACGGAGAAAGGGAACTTAGGCCATAAGTAAGCGAGAAATCGGATGCAGTGGGTGATATGCAAAGCCAAAAATATCAAACAACTTAGAGCATTCCTCCGTCTAATATAACTTCTGGGCCGAAGTAACAGTAGTCGGAGCGGCCAAATTGTTGCAAACCCTAACAATGTTGAAGGAAAACCGCTCCAATAAAAGGGATTTCCTGGGGAGTAGAAGCCGAGCGAGCATTTCAAGAAGCTAAAGCAGGATATGGTGGAGTGCAACCTATTGTCCCCGTTCCCTGAGAAAAAACACTGAGTTACTTATTATAGATACACCAGGTAAGCGAGCTTACTATATAGCCAGCGCACTTATGGGCAGAAGAAAAATTAAATCAAATCAAAGGATTTTCGCACTTACAGTTATAACTGAATGGGAAAGTGCACTAACCAAGTTAGTTAAGGAAATTATTATGCGTCAATAACAGTTTACAAAATATGCCTTCTTAATTGCAGATTAATAGGAGCATACGATCCAGTAATTTAGTCCAGCATACAGTGGGTAAGGAAGATTACAAAGGGACTATACGAAAAAGAGTGCTTACAAAAAGTTCATAAATATTCGGGAAATAAATCTTAATTGACACATTGCCAAATTTTGACATTGAATTTTAAATTGTTTCTAGGCTAAAAATAAATTGGCGATAATTTTAACAAGAATTGGTTAACGAAAGAGATAAGATCATAGAGGCTGGGGAGTTGCAATTGCAACTGGCTTGTGTAGAAGATGGGGAGTGGGCGTGGCCAAAAGAAATTGCCATGGAAACGGAGTTACAACTGGAGGAGGAGTTTAGTGGATGGAATTCTCTGAATTCCATTGTAGAAGGGTTAAGCCCTTTAAATCGCACGTTAAACGAAAAGACTTACTGGAGTAATTATAATAATAATAATAATAATAATAATAATAATAATAATAATAAAATAATAATAAAATAATAATAATAATAATAATAATAATAATAATAATAATAATAATGAAAATAATAATAATATAATAAAAATAATAATAATAAAAAATAATAATATATAATAATAATAATAATTATAAAAGCGATAGTAGTAGTATGTAGTTAGTAGTAGTAGTAGTAGTAGTAAGTAATAATATAAATAATAATAGTAAAAGCGATAGTGGTAGTAGTATTAGTAGTAGTTAGTAATAATAATAATAGTGGCAATGATAATAGTAGCGAAGCTGGTAATGATATGACTTTGAGGATTTTGTAATAAATACTATAACTTACAGTAAAAAAGAGTTAAATGGAATGATGAAGAAAATTCAGGATGGTGTAGATTTCAAAGAGATAGCTATAGAACAGGAGACTGATGGTTATATAAGGGACCTAATAAAGGGGCTGAAAACTAGTGGATTGAAGGCCTGCTACAAGGAATTCATCCATCGGGGCAAAGAGCTGTCTTTGGCGGTTGATATCTCTACGGGCACAGCTAGAATATTGATACCGGAAAATCTGGTGGATGATGTCATAGGAAAAATACATAATACAAATCACTTGGGAATTAAACGGACTTTGACTATCCTGAAAGCGGATTTTGCCTTCAGATTTATGCATAGTAGAGTAAAGAAATTTATACAGAGTTGTGACGTCTGTCAAAAAAATAAGAGCGTTAGAAGAATATCTCCAGAATTCGGCAGATTTAAGGAGGTCTCGGAGAAGTTTGATACTCTTCATGTGGATTTGTGTAAGTTACCCTGCACGTACTGGGATTTCAAATTATCTGCTTGTTTTTATCTGACAGATTTAGTAAGTATCCTTTCGCCTACCCTCTTAAACAGGCAACGGTCGATCGACTCGGTAATTAAATGTGTTTAGTGGGCGAAATTTTTTTCCGTTCTGTGGCTCTAAATAAAAAGGCTCATCTCAAGACCGGGGAAGCCCAGGTTTTCACTGCCAATTATTTTAATGATCGTGTGTAACTACTCAACATAGAATAATCATTATCAGCGCGACGCCTAACATTTCCCTCGTTTCGAAGGACTAGCGGAAAAATTAAATCAAGCTCTTAGTAGTGACACTAAGGTGTTGAATTAATGATAGGGAGGAATGAAGGGTTAAAATGGGCCTGAAAATTTTGGCCTTGGGCAACTGTACTGTTTAGAATTAGGCTCCCAGCTCCTCTAAAATGACCCAGGGGTCACTCCGCGAGTGTTCTTATGTTTCGGCCAAAAGACGACGTGCCATAGCTCGAAATATGACGCTTCCATAGAGAAGGTAATGGTCGAGCGTTCATAGAGATCATAGGGATGCAGGGCAAATAGATAATAATGACGCACGAGACCGTGATGTTTCAAGAGAATAGATCCAGGCGACAGCCCCAGAACGATGATGCAACGTCAGACGAGTGACGATCAGCAGGTCATCATGGTATGGGTGGGGTGTGTCGGCTGGTTGAACTCGTTTTCACGGGCGACACGCATGTGGAAGAAAATATCACTGATAGTTACACCATATACATGTGTACAGAAGTGAAGAAAATCAACAGTAATAATGTAACGCCGTGAGTGAGGGCACACAACTGTCCAAAGAGAGATTTATCGACGACCTTTCAGGGTTGCTACGGATAAAAAAGAAATACGTTTAATTATTTTAAAGCAAGGGAAAAGGAGGCACAGTAGAAAACTTAAGAATGTAAAGAATTTTTCATAATAGTAACCGACCACTCGCCTCGAAACCCAAAGGAGAAAAATACAGGTTAAATAAAAAAAAAATATAATTTATACAATAAAGGTTAAGAAATTAAATAGATAATTAAATTAATAGAGTAGAAATTGAAGGAGAAAAGGGGGGGGGCTTCTTAGTTCTGCATGCAATTCTTAGAGTTAGACAGTAATTAAATTGATACTTATCCTTCAAAAAAATTCATCTTCTTTCCTCTATCTAATACTACGGCTGAAAAGCATGCTGCCAAACATTAATAGTTGTGAATAAATTCCCACGTATTCTTTACAAAATGTAACAGGAAGGGGTTGTAATAGAAGAGTTGAAATAGTCAAACCCCCGAGGTGGGGATTAAGAAGGTCTTTTATGTATTTTGTAACAATGTATTGTAAGAATAGAAACTTTTACATGTTCACCTGTAATTACTACTTATAAAAAAAAAAAAAACAAAAAAAAAAAAAAAAAAAATTAAAAAGAAATCAAATTAGGGCGGGATTTCTCTTTGCCCTCACAATATCCCCACCAATACCTCTCATAGTAGCTTTGTACACGGCTATATACACCTGTAACATCACTCGAAAAAGGGGTTCTCTGTGTGATTTAAAAATTTAATTATTATTTTTCATTATGTAAGAAAAATATTCGGTGACTCTTCGTCATAGCAATCATTGTCGTAAAAAATGAGTTTCGCTGGCACGAATGCTGCGCCGATGAAATGCCTCGGCATTTGAGGGGAAGGCTAAGGGCAGTAACGATCTCATGTCATTAAGAGAGGAGGTCGTGTTGAGGTCGGCTTGTTAAAAGGCGGCCGGAATTGTGTGTTGATTGTAGAAATTATACGTGTTTAACACTCACCACATATTATTAAAGACTGTGAAGTTCGGGCCCATTGTGTTCAACTTTCAAATATTGGATACCATTATTACCAACGTGATCTTAATTAGGTCCTTTAGTAATTAAAAATAAGAAAGCAATGTATTCTTTTTTCATTACACTGTACTATACTCTTCAAGGGTTAGATATAATATATAGTATATATTATATTATATATTATATAGTATTTATATATATATTAGTATATATAAAATAAATATAATATATATTATATATAATATATATATTCTACGACTATATATATATATTTATATGTGTGTTCATTTTTTCGCATCCGTCCTCGAGGATGCGGATGAGAGATGCGGATGTGTTGATTTTAACATCCGCGGATGGCGGATCGCGATGTATATTATATATGATATAAAATAATATATATATATATATATTATTATATATATATATATATTATTATATATAATATATATAATATATATTTTATA
>JABUQX010071036.1:0-5000 GCA_015478945.1 Trachelipus rathkii
TTAATTGTGGCGGTTCAATCAAGATTTGGGTGTTTTAACCGTTTTCGCATTTTATCGAAACCTTTCGCGTGCGCCGCTTCATGCGGATAAAGATATTACTCTCCGCATCCGCCGGATGAAGTGAAAAATCACCATCACCCACCTCTAAAAATATATATATATATATATATATATATATATATATATATATATATATATATATATATATATATATATATATATATATATATATATATATATATATATATATATACAAGAACTTGTGGCTCTTTAGCCCTGAACCACAGTGCAGAGGCCAGTAAACAAGTCATTTATACCAAAACAAACAAACAAAATACGAAATAAATGAAATTTACCTAATTTAATCGAAAAAAAATATATCTATATATATATATATATATATATATATATATATATATATATATATATATATATATATATATATATATATATATATATATATATATATATATAAATATATATATATATATATATATATATATATATATATATATAAGTAAAAAAGATTAACTCCTCCGACTATAAAAGCCCTAAAAATTTGATGTTGATCGGACAAGTAAAAAAAGATATCACAATATTTCATTTATTCAAACATTTGAATTTTTTTGGAAAAATTGAAATATTGATATATTTTTTCTACTCATCCGATCAACATCAAATTTTAGGGCTTGTATAGTCCCGGGCAAGAGATCATCTTTTTTACTTGAATAATTATTTTGTATACTCAAAAAAAAGGAAATTTTTGTTTTTAAATTGTCAAAAAATTTTTTTTTCGAAGATTTATTCCAAGAACAAATTCAAAACTAATACATATACAAAAGAAATTATATAAGAGGTAAAATGGTATATCCCCGACTACATGTATGATTTTATCCACTTCGCCCTAACAGAGAGGAAAAAAAATATCGCAATTTTTTCATTTCAAAATCGAAAAAAAGTGGGTGGAAGCCTGGACAACTCTGAACACAAAAACTCAAAAACTAGCAAAATCCTCTTTGACTATTGTAGGTAATGGACCTATCTATGCATATTTCAAGTTTGAAGTTATTTCGAAAAAAATTATGGAAGTTGATACGAAAAATGTCAAAACATGGGTTTGAAAAATTGAAAATTCTGAAAGAATGACGACAGAAAAACCCCCAGAAAACAACGTTTTAGAAGGCAAAACACAGTTTGGTGTTTATAAGGTCAAAATCGGCTGAAAATTCGAGATTTTATGTTTTAGGGGGGTGAAAAGTGAGTGCCCTTAGAAAATAGTTACACCTCCCCTTGAAAGAAAAGTTGTGGGTTTTATAAAATAACTGAGAACAGTGCCGAAAACTTTGAAAAAAAAACAAATAATTAAGGTATTAGATAACAAAAACATTAAATTAGAAAAATGCAGAGGTCAAGGCTATGATGGAGGAGCAAATATGCGAGGGAAATATTCAGGACTTCAGGCTCGTATATAGAAAATTGTTCCAAATGCAGAATACATTCATTGTGCAGCTCATAATTTAAATTTAATTCTTAATGATTCTGTAAAAGATATAATGGCTCTTCAAAAAATTTATGACAAACTGGAAAAAGTATATGTGTATTTCAGTTCTAGTACAGCTCGGTGGCAAGGAATTAACAACTGTTCAACAAATAACGAATGCATCACAAAAACACTAAAAAATTGTGTCCAACTAGGTGGTCATCCAAGTATGATTCCTTACTAGCAATAAAAAGCAATTTCAAAAGTATTTCGCAGTTCTTATCTCAAGTGATATTTATGAGTAAGAAGTCAAGTGAAAGAAACGAAGCCCTTGGTCTCAGGAAGCAGTTAGAAAATTTGAGTTTATTCTCTGTCTTGTGTTTCAAAGTAAAGTATTGGAAAGCATCAATGTTGTCTCAAAAATATTGCAAAGTCCAAATACATATCTTCAGAAAGCAACTTACCTATTGGGACAAGCAAAATCAAACTTATGTGAACTAAGACACAAATTTGAAGATGTAGTGAGAGAAACTACGGAGTTAGCACATCATTGGAACATTGAAGTAAAATTACTTCCAGACGTCAAATACAGATTAAAATGTTTTTTGATGAGCTTTTATCTTATGAAAGAATTGAAGACCCATTGAAAGCCTTTAGAATAAAGGTTTTCAATAAATCTCTTATATTAAATGAACAGATAACTACTCGTTTCATTAGCATGAACAATGTTAATGAGTTATTTTCATTTCTTGATCCTGCAGCAATAGCAGAGCTACGAAATGAAAAGTTGCAAGAAAAGGCTACAAAACTGGTAGAAAAATACGATTTAGATTTATCTTTCGGTTTACGAACAATTAATCACCTTCAAAGCATTAATGACTACAGAAGTGAAAAGGAAAAATATGGTACCTATTAAAGATTTAGCAAACATTTTATTCGTAGAAAACAGCTGCTTAGCAAGTAGCTTACCAGACTTGTATACAGCAGTTCAGTTGTATTTGACGTTACCAGTAACATCTGCAACAGCTGAAAGCTCAAGTTAATAAAAACTATTTTAAGGAACATTATGACACAAACAAGGCTAAGTGCATTGGCTTTATTAAGCATTGAAAATGAAACATGTCGTACTCCTGATCTGAAAGAAGTGGTTAATAAATTCATGGCAATGAGCAAAAAAACGTTTTGGTAAGCTATAAAGCATTCATCCTTTCGAATATTTTGACAAGCCAAGAACAGAGATATTCACGAATTTTGGTTAATAAATTCATGGCAATGAGCAAAAAACGTTTTGGTAAGCTATAAAGCATTCATCCTTTCGAATATTTTGACAAGCCGAGAACAGATATTCATTTTGGTAAGTTAACATTCTTATTTTATAATTTCTTATATATATATATATATATATATATATATATATATATATATATATATATATATATATATATATATATATATATATATATAATATATATATATATATTTTTTTATATATTCATATATATACTATTTATATATCAATTAACTAGATTGAAACTGATTTTTTTTTTGAATTATATATTTAAGTAAAAAATAGTAATAATACATTTGGAAGCAGAATGTAAAAAGATGTTTTTGAGAATTTGATTAAATTTTTGTACAAAAAAGTGAAAAGTCTTTAATGCATGTTTTTTCCCTTTTAAAGAACATTTATACTCATTTTTACATACTCTTTCCAAAAATGTCATTACTTTTTTGTGCAAATATCTAATTTCTCCAATAAGAAGGAATACTCTTCTGCTATTGACGCACGACTGCGATACATATATATACACACATATATATATTTACTCTTTCTCTTATATATATATATATATATATATATATATATATATATATATATATATATATATATATATATATATATATATATATATATATATATATATATATATATACAAGGTGATGCAAAACGAGTGAAAGCGAAAATCCGTTAATACTCGTTAATTTTTCGTTAACTATTAACGCTTTCGTTAATTTCGAAAAAAAAGTAACGGACTATTAACAAGTTAAAATTTCCCTACATCCGTTAATCGTTACTTTAATTTACAGTTTATAAAAATATTTTCTTATCAGGTTTTAAATAGATTTGATTTCGATAACTAACTTTTTTTTTTTTTTTTTTTTAAAATTTCTAAAACTCACTCCTCTCAATGGCTCAAAATGTGTTTTATTCTTACACGGTTATTATCCCGTTTAGAAATGTTTGACGTGTTTCTTTTGCTGTATTCTCATTTCTTATTGGTTTGCTGAATTGGTTTGTTCAATGAGTCATTAACTTCTTTCGTTAGTTACTTGAACTTGCTTTTTTTGCGACTAGTGAAAAATATAAGAACTAGGCCTCATAAGCGTTGTAATTTATAAAAAATATACATATTTGTATTAAAATTCTAAGTTGACATATCCTGTTATTTTTACAATAATATACTACTCGGGTGTCCGTAAAAGCATGTCCCAGTTTCAATGCTTTATTATAACAGCGTAATATACAATATCAACAGCATATCACACATCAAAGTGAAGGTCATTGAACAGAGTTTTTCCTACATATGTTCAATATGTGCCCCTTTCGTTATAAGGGATACATTCAGCCGATAATCCAATTCCTCCCAAACATTGGGTAACAGATCCTGAGTAATGGAAGGAACGGCATGTTCAATTCTGCGTTTCAACTCTGCGTATAACTGAGCAGCCCCATAGGAAGAAATCGCTTGGCGTTAAGTCCGGGGACCGGGGAAGCCAGATATATAGAGCTCTGTCGTCTGGACCATTATGACCAACCCAACGATCTGGGAGTAAGTCGTTCAACCACGCTCGCACATTTGAACTCAATGTGGAGAGGCTTCATCTTGCTGCCATTATTAATTTTACCGCTTCATCTTCTAATATTTTTGGAAAAGAGCATTTGTTGTAACATATCGAGATGGCGACCCCTATTACGGTTGCTTCTGCGAAAGAGCATAGGCCTGGCGTCGGGATATGGCGCAGAAAAAGTTAACCTTTGGGGAATCACGTTCTTGTTCTACAAGTTCATGCGGATTTTCAGACCCCAGATACGAACATTATGGGCTTTCACCTTACCCTTGAGATGAAAGGTGGACTCATCGCTAAACACTACATGATCTAGAAGGTCATCGTCTCGACCTAACACTTCACAGGCAAAAGTAAACCGAAGAGCATAGTCGTCGGGCTTTAAAGCATGTACAAACTGCAACCGGTATGCATGCATGTGTAAACGTTTCCTTAACACCTTCCACACCGTCGTTTTTGGCACCTTCAGTTCATGACTTGCTCTCCGAACGGATTTCTTAGGACTATGAAGGAACGAGGCCCTGATACGGTCCACATCCTGTACAGTCACTTTGGGCCGTCCTGTACATTTGCCTTTACAAAGATATCCATTAGTTGCAAATTGCCTATACCATCGGCGAATGTTTTTGCCATATGGAGAGTCACATTGGAACCGTAAACGATACGCACGTTG
>JABUQX010071036.1:7500-19919 GCA_015478945.1 Trachelipus rathkii
CAGCTATTGGTCTTCTACTTATGACGCAAAGAAATCAAGTCACTATTCATGACGTCACTGTGATTGAAAATCCGCCTCAAAATACGTCACGTCTGCAAGTCAACTTACCTATGAGTTACGTCATTATTTTATTCTAATAATATTCTATTTAAAGTCTATTAAATTTTATTCTTTATTTTATTGGAATTATTGGAATAAATAATAATAATAATAATAGAAAATTTTATCTAATTAAAATCTATTATATATGAAAAAAGCTGAGGCAGAAAATTTGGACTTCAATTTATTGCAGAATATGCAATTCTCCGATTTATGCAAAATTTGCAATAATAAACAAAAGGGCTTTGAACTTTAAATTAATTTAATATATATATATATATATATATATATATATATATATATATATATATATATATATATATATAATATATATATATATATATATATATATTAACCAAAGTTCACAGAGTAACGTAGGGCTATTTAAAAGAAGCAGAGTCCCTTTCCTTTTATATATATATATATATATATATATATATATATATATATATATATATATATATATATATATATATATATATATATATATATACTATATATATATATATATATATATATATATATAATATTGTTTCAGTAGTACGTGTGTTAGTAGTAGGGCGCGGAATTGTTGCAGAGGGACTACCTACTGAAGGAAGACGAACTCACTCCAGAGTAGTAAAGCATACAATTCCTCCGTCATTTCAAGAGATACCTACCAGAGTAAGATTACCCTCTTAACATTATATTTTTTTTGTATTTCATACATATATTAAATAGAATAGGAGATTCATTACCCCTATGACTACTACTACTACTGTACTACTACTACTACTACTGCCCTACTGTTTAACTGATATTTTCTTCTTCCATACCCTGTCCTTTCCATTTCAGTCATTCCTAAAGCTACCATAATTAAAGTACAGCATGCTAAAGGTACTTATAAAGGGTCAACCCCTCAAATTGTTCTTTCCACCACTCTTGACACTAACTCAGAGTGCAAGGAATTCTTTTATATGCCAACTTTTGCTAATTTTAAGGGCTCTTTAGGGGTGGGAATGCTTAAGGGAAGGGTACAATAAGAAAATATCACGCCGCTAAGTAGTAGCGAGAGGATACAAGGTGCCCGCCTTGCCCCGGCACCTAAAATTCAAGTAGAAATGTACCCAACTGGAGCCCATATGTACCCTAGTGAAGTAACAGGTCCAGTTGGAGGTACTTACATGCCCAGTAGTATGGAGATGCATACCGTCGGCCAAGCCCCTATCTCTAGCAACCCGGCACCGGTGGCTGACATGAGGACCTCTGCCTATAATAGAGTTTCGGGGCCATATGGGGCTAATTTGACAAATTCAGTCCATGGTAGTAAGGTACCCTGCTATGCAGCTCCGCCACAGCGCAGTATAATGCAAGGACAGGGTCCCCTAAGTAGTGCAGAGATGCCTTGCACGCCTCCTCAGTACTATACAAGCCTGTCTTATGATCCAGGTCCCACTAGTAGTATGGGAGGTGAACTGCCGTGCCTTACAAATTACAGTACCAATTCCCTAATCAAGGAAAGGTTACCACCAAATAGCAATGACAGAGATCGGTATAGAACTTATAGAACTAATCCCCCTGCCATTGTTGTAAATAGCTTTAGGTCTTGCATTGCTATAGATGAAGTAAAGTGGAATCCCAGACTCCCTATTTTAATATATGCATCAAAGATTTCTAAAGCGGTATATGATTTTGAAAGAGATTTTTACATGCAACATGGTGAGAAAATATCAGATAAGTTGAGAAGGACGTTAATATTCTCCAAGGTATACAAAATTACACCTCAACGGTTACAATCAGAAGTGTTAGAATATTTTGATGCCAATATGTCCTTTATATCTCAGATTGAAAAATACGATTTGAAGATGTTGAACGCCATGTCCAAACATCCAAAGGGGATTCATGGTAAGAAAATTTGTAGGTCTATAACTAATGGAGTTCACAGGCCTAAGTGCTTTACATGTGAAAGATATGGACATAGTGATGAAGAGTGTGTATATGATGCATTTTGCTCTAGTTGTAAAATGTACCATCAGAGGGGTACAAGTGAGGCTTGTGCTGGTACAAGCTGGGACTTCAATAGCCCTAGCGCTTTGAGAAGAATAAAGTATCTGCCTCTTGCTCCTGAAGGGACAAGAGAGCGGAAGGTAGTGAGTAAAGATAAGAATAGAAGTGAAAGAGTGCAAAAGGACAGGAGAAGTAACAGGAAACCAGAGAGTTCTCCTGCTTACCCATCCTCTTTTTCTTATCCCTCTACCTCTTCTAACTACCCTTCAAGTACCTTTCCTTCTTCTGTAAACGTACAACGTCCCATGTGTAAACCTTCTGCGTCCTATGTCCCTAGTAATGTGTATACGTCCAACCCTCTCTCTCAACGTCCTTTTTCAGCTCCAGTGCATAGCTCCGGCCGCTACATGCATCAGCATGTAGGGACTATGGACGAAGCTGCCGCTTATCCTCTTTCTCAGGACCAACCTGCGTCCTCCTATGAGAATTACACTTCTTATACTAATGAACAAGCTCAAACTTATTACCCACAAAATGCAAATACCATACGTCCTGAGTGTAACTATTTATGTGCTAATGTTTCGTCTACAGCAACCACACATCACAATATTACACATACAGATGATAACAAGGGTACAATAAACCCAAATTTTCAGCGGGCGTTATGAATGAGACTTCCATTCATAACTGCCCTACCCCTCTCGGAGTCGAGAGTATAAGTAATATGGATCCCCCTATGTCCTTTTTAATGGAAGACACTCCTTCTTCTTTACCACCATCATACATACTCACAACTTCTAATCATATGAAACCAGGGGTTTTATATGGTCTTCCTTTTCAACTTACTCACGATTTCAGTCATAGGATTGAAACGTCAGGGCTCTTAGATTGCGGAGCTTCGCGCTCTTTAATAAAGGAGGGTCTCTTCCGTAGATTTTCTAAAAAGACAGAATCTACAAGTAACCCAGTCTTACATAAGCCTGATGTTTCATTACGGTCTATCTCTGGACAAGAGTTAGTAATACAAGGAAGAACAGAATTGCAAGTTATAATAGGTGGTAAAGCATTTAATTGTAACTTCTACGTGGTTCCAGACTCTACGTCGTTTCCTTTAGATGTTTTAATAGGAACCGACATACTAAAAATTTTGCCTCTTATGATAAACATAAGACGAGATAGTGTCTATTTTGCCGATGGTAATGGTGGAACTAAAGAGATTCCGTTAAAATTAATAAGAAAAGGATACAAGAGCACGAAGGATGCTCCTCTTTCCTTAAACAATCTCCAAAGTTTTCCGCACCACAAAGGTATATTATTGAGTACAGGTACAGACAGGTCTTATAGTCAAGCCCTTAGGTCAAGGCTTCCCCAAAGGACATAGAACATATTAATAATGTAAGTTATAGAACCTCCGTCAATACTGGAGATCATTCTATACCCTTGTATCGCTCCTCTAATAATGGAGGCTGCTCGACTAATTTGTATCGCTCCTCTAATAATGGAGGCTGCTCGACTAATTTGTATCGCTCCTCTAATAATGGAGGCTGCTCGACCAATTTGTATCGCTCCTCTAATAATGGAGGCTGCTCGACCAATATGTATCGCTCCTCTAATGGAGGCTGCTCGAACAACCTGTATCGCTCCTTGTATAACAGAGGCTGCATGTCTACTCGTGCTCCCACCATGGGGGAGTACAGAGAAAACCAAAGCCCCACTAATCGTGTATCGAATTTCGATCATTTTGGACGGAGCACCGCAGTAGCTCCTCCAAATAGGGTTTATTCACCTTCGACTATGTCACCAAGTGGTGGCTATAGCCGAAGCACCGCAGTACTTTCTCCGCATCAAGCACCGCTGTTTAGCCGTGAGCGGAATACTGCAACTCCTTTCTCAAACAGAACTTTTCCGTCTTTATACGCTGCACCTCTTCGTGAAGGCAATAAAGGCTACGTTGAGTCTCCTGGGAGTATAAAACTTCATAGCAATTATGGTCGGAGCACCGGTGTGTCTCCCTCCATAAGAGGTAATTCACCTCAATTTACATCATCTCCTGGTAATCCAGGTAAGTTATGTTTCCAAAATAGCTTGCCCAGTGGCATCTATTCAAGTAATAATGCAGGAAGTCATAAATTTAAGATGAATTCTTCGCATCCTGATACATTTTATACTGGTGAGTACCATAATGGAATTAGTTCAGGTCAGGGCACCACAGTGCACCCCCGTGCATCACCTTGCACTCCTGTGCACACTAATGTAAAAGCTCAAAATTTGCTTTGCACCGCAGTACACACCAGGGCACCCCTTGGCACCCTAGGGCACCCTAGTGTTAAGGCTCCAAAAACGCATTGTACATCACCACGTGCCAATTTAGGTCGGTGCACACCAATGCAACCTCCATATAATGCTAGTAAATCTCAATTTAATGTACCAGAAGGTAAATTAAACATGAGCACCACAGTGCCATTACCTTACAACACATACATGCCTAATAGAACCACCAAGGTGTCACCTCGTATATTAGCACCACTGCCTCATAATTTAATTGAGCGTCCTGTCACAAGCTATCCTAGTCCTAGGTCGGATTCTTCTCAGACATCAATGATTATAAATAAAGAGCAGTATAACTCTCCAGGGAGTCGGTGTCGTTCTGTCGTTCCTACCTTAGAACATACTAATTATTATTCATCCCTTTCGGATGAGATGGATAATATAGATAATATGGAAAAAGGTTTAACTGCTGAAGAAGTAGTACAGCATCAGAAGAAATTGTTTAGACAGTACAATAATAGTAAGCGAGTACACTTTCACCAAAAAGAGGTAAGTAAAACTCCCCTACACAATTATGGATACACTTTTAAACACCCTTCTGAACCTACTCACTATTCTTCTAATTCCTTTAATACCCTTCCTAATTCTTTACAGGAGAATAATACAATTTCACATCCTTCCTTATCTTCGTCGCACCCGACCAGATCCGCGGATTTACTTGCAAGTAAACCAATTGAAATTAATTCTCCTTCTTCCTCGGCACACCAGATGCAGATGCCTTACTCGGATAAAATTTCAGAAAGCTTGAATGTTGTCATAGACGACTCTCTTTCTTATAATGTTTATACTTCTACGGACTTAGAGATATTACCGCACTCAAGGTATATTCTCCCTGTTAAGGTACAGTCCCACATTGGTGCTTCTCCTCCAGAAGATTTAGCACTCATTACTGAAAGCAAAAGTGATTATCTTTCCACAGGTACACTTTTCTTTGGAAACACTCTTTCTACCTGCCATAACGGCAACATTTTGTTAGAATTAGTAAATTTAGGCGCAGATACTGTTACTTTTGACAATCACTGCCTACTTACTACAGCCTCCTCCGCTTCTTTTTAAAACCACAGAACCATACTAACTACATTAACACAGTTCACTGCTTTCCTAAGGGGTCTTTCCCGAATGCACAAATCCGGGAAGTTTACAGAGAAATTTTACTCTCTGAATCCAGTAAGGATTCAAACAAATATGTTTTAAATAATCCTTCACAACTTGAAGACATGCTTTCTTTCTTGGTTAAAAATAGAAACACTATTGCTTTAGCAGATGACCCAGTAGGAGTCTGCCCTTTAAACAAATTTTCTATTAAACTCATGGAAGGCAGTCCGGATTATGTGTATACCCGTCCATATAAATTACCCCATAAGTACATGGAAGCCATAGACGAATGGGTAGAAGACAGCTTGGAAAAGGGATACATAGAACCTAGTATTTCTCCTAATAATTCCCCTTTGCTTTTAATTCCTAAAAAGAGCGGTGGAAAAATGAGAGTAGTGGTGGATTACCGGAAGTTGAATTCATTCACAGTTCCGGACAGGTATCCGCTGCCTAATATTGCTGAATCCTTGTCCCTTATAGGGTCAGCACGCGTTTTTAGCACGATTGATTTACTCTCGGGCTTCAGTCACTTAGAATGCGAACCAACGTCTCGTCCCTACACTGCTTTCTCCACTTCTCGAGGGCATTGGCAAATGAGAATTATGCCCCAAGGTGCGCGCAATTCTCCGTCGATTTTTAGCCGTACCATGGAAATGGCACTCTCCGGCTTGCTAGGCGTAGTTTGTTTACTTTTTATTGACGATATTCTTATTTTCAGTAAAGATATTTCTTCACATTATACACATCTTACAAAGGTTTTTAATGCTTTAAATAATGCTCACCTCAAAATAAAGCTCGAAAAGTGTTCTTTCTTTAAAAGTAGTGTCACTTTCTTAGGTTTTAAAATCAGTGAAAAGGGGCTATCCCCTGACCCGGTTAAATTGGAAGCTATTAAAGGATTTAAAATTCCTCAGAATGTGTCTGATGTCCGTTCAACCCTCGGTTTTTTCAATTATTTTCGTCACATGATACCCCATTATTCTTCTCTTGTGCAGCCTCTAACTCTGCTCCTAAAGAAGAATATTCCATTTTCTTGGCAAATTGAGCAGCAATCTGCTTATGACTCTTTGAAGAAATTTTTACTTTTAGATCCAGCACTTTCTTTCCCAGATTACTCTAAACCGTTTATTTTAAGCACAGATGCTTCTGATTTCGGCATAGGCGCTGTATTAGCCCAATTAGATGAAAATGGAAAAGAAAAACCTTTAGCTTTCACTTCCAAAATGTTAAGTAAAGCTGAAATCAACTATAGCACGACTGAAAAGGAAGCGTTGGCTATAGTGCACGCTTTAACCAAATTTAGAACTATCATATTTGGTTATCCCCTTAAAATTTACACAGATCATTCCGCATTAGTACACCTTTTCAGACATAAACAATTAGCTGGTCGTCTAGAAAGGTGGAATCTCAAAATTCAGTCTTTCAACCCAGAGATAGTTCATATCGAGGGTAAACTGAATATTATTCCGGATTATCTTAGTCGTCACCCAGTTCCTGACACTGGACACCTTTCTTCTTCTAATGAAGACGATCCTGATCACAAAACTTCTGCCATTCGGTTTAAAGAGTTTCAGAATCATCCAGAAGAGCCTTCTATAGCTCTTGTTCATAATCCTGTTCCAATAGTTTTTCCCGACACTAGAGTCTACACTTTTACAGATGATGTTATTTTCCAGGAACAGCGTAATTGTCCTAGACTATCAGAACTTATCAATAACATTGAAAATTCTCCTAACCCGGACAGCTGTCTCCCACATCTTATAGTCAAAGGTTTACTTTATTGGGTTTCTCCTAAAAACAAATATCTGCTTGAAGTTCCGGATTCTCTCATATATACTGTTATATTTTTGAATCATAACACACTTTCTGCAGGACATCCAGGTGCCGAACGCACTGAATACCGTGTAAGAGAAAGATATACCTTTCCTCGACTATCTACTTTTATTTCTTTCTTCTGTAAACAATGTACTTCTTGTCTTGAAGTCAAAGGTTCCAAACCTCATCCAGTTGCTATCAACTCCTATCCTTTACCTTACTATCCTTTTTCTAGAGTACATTTAGATACTATAGGTCCACTTCCTAAATGTAAAATTACAGGCGCTAAATACATCCTAGTTTTCAAGGATGCGCTCACTAGATATTGTGAAATATGCCCTGTAGCTTCTAGAGATGGTAAAGTAGTTGCCGAAACTCTCTTAAATAGAGTCATCTTGCATCATTCCGTACCGGAAATCCTCATCACGGACCGGGCCGCCGAATTCACGTCAGAGTTTTTCAACGAAGTTTGCAAAACGTGGAATATTAAAAATCGCACAATCGCCGTCAGACATCCTCAAAGCAACAGTCTTGTGGAAAGAGAAAATAGACGCATTGAGGATTATTTGCGTCATTTTGTTTCTGCCCAGCACGACGATTGGGGAAAATACATTGCTTTTGCGCAAATTTCCTTAAATTCTACTTATAACTCTTCTATTGGAAATACTCCTCATTTTCTGGTCCATTTTTATGTTCGTAGGTTACCCTACGACCTCCCTGACTATGTTTCTCCTTTTGTTAACAAAACACAGCCTTTAAAGGATCATTTATATGACTTTAACGCGGAAATGGCCGAAAGAGCTGCTGCCATTCGCGAATTGGCTCGACAAAAATTGGAAAAAGAAACATTACGCATCGCCCAACAACAACACTCTAAGGCTCCTATACGTCCTATACGTGTTGGTGATTACGTTTATTTACTAGCTGTAAAACCTCCCCATTTATCCCCGAAATTATTCAAGAAATGGGTCGGTCCTTACTTGGTTGTTAATGTCCTTAAATTTAACAAATATCTTCTCAGATGTCTTGACAAATAGAGAATTTGAATCCCATGTTGATAATTTAAAAATTCTTCCCATGCCAATTGTTAAAACAGTGGACAATAATCTTTCGTCCAGTTGGCAATCCTATGATCCTATAAGGAATCATTCCATACCCCAGAAAACTGTCCAGCGTGGTTTTAGCCGGCCGCCTCCCCAACCTCCACATGCTCGACGCCTTCGTCCTCGTGGAGGGGGCCCTTCTTCTGGTACTCATTCAGACAACAATGATGATGACGAGTATGATCTGCAATATATATTGCCACCTCCTATACAAGCTGTACAACAACCGATTCAGCCACGACATCAGGTGCAACAACAACAACTCCGAGTCCAGCCACCTCAACCAGTGCAACAACAACAACTCCGAGTTCAGCAACGTCACCAGGTGCCACAACGGCTATCGCCAGTACAACAACAACAATACCGAGGACAACAACATCAAAGAGATGTAACTCCTATCTCCCCTGAATCTTCGTTACCTCCTTCGGTACAGTCTTCCCCAAGACCAGTTCATCATACTCCCCATCAACAAACAACCCAAAGAGTTCCATCCGATTCATCTTTGGCACAAGATCCTAATGGAAGTTTTAATCCATATTTAACACATTCCTTACGAAAGAATATTTCTTATAGCTCTCCACAGCTTTCTTCTCCTTTCTCTCAACCTAATTTGTCTGGTCAGAGCTCTATGCATAGTTCTCCTCTTCTTTCTAGACGTTCTTCTACTCATAGTAGTGGTCCTCCGTCTTCTCCTGACCAACAACAAGGTGTTAGAAGTCCTATTAGATATTATGATGAATACCCTAATATCCAATCTTCTCCTTCTTCTCCTGAAGAAACTTTTGTTAAGGATGATAGACGAATAGATCCTTCCTACCGTCCTCATCCCCAATTTAGAGGTCCTCGTGCCAATTCTCCTATGAGACTTCGCAGTCATGCGAGACGAGTGTCTCCTCCTCCTCCAGTTAATCCTGAATCACCTTCTTTCCATTCAGTTGATCCGCGTACTATTTCCTGGACTCCCAATCCTAATGTTCGTTCTAGATCTGTTTCAGACATATTTAGACAGTTTCCCTTAGATGTGTCCAGAGTAGTACCTCCTGAATTACCCCTGAAGAACATTCCTCCTGCCTTACCTCTTAAGTCCAGAGATATTCCTCCTTCATTACCTTTAAAGTCAAGAGATATTCCTCCTGAATTGACACCTAAGCTTCCACCCAAATTACCTCCGAAGCTTTCACCAAAATTCACGAGTACTCTTGATTATTCTACTCCTTCTTATTCACAAAGGATGTATCCTGTACGTAACATTTTACACCCTTTCCATTCTACTCCTATAACGGATATACAAACTCCTTCTTCTAATATTTTACCTCAAACTTCTACTACCTCCACTACTGTCAATCCTACACCCAGTGGTACGGATTTTGCCAGCACTGGAGCTATACCTAAACCAAAAAACATAAACCATATCAATCAAATACAAAATCAACAATATAATTATTACCCATAGAACACACATATATAACTCGTGTTCATCTCATATTTATTCAACGGTGTTCCTTGAAGTAAGTATGAAACTGTAAATTGTGTAAATACTTAATTTTAAGAAATCAATCTACATCGTGTGTTCTACGCGCGATTTGAAAATAGTAAGTAAGTAAGTCGAACTTTCGTGTGTTATGCGCGCGGGATTTCGTTCTTTTAGTATGTAAGCTACACTTAAGTATATATCCTACACAGTGTTATATCCTATACTCTTAATACATAAGTTACATCTAAGTACCTATTCCTTAAGTGTTATATCCTATACTATTATATGTTATACATTATACTCTTATATGTTTTGTACAGTATACTCTTATATGTTTTGTATTCTTATACTTTTATATGTTTAGGTCTATACCTAACTTTTTACAAAATGAAGAAAATAAAATAAAAATGAAAAAGAAAAAACTCGAAAAATATGAAACAAGCTAGTTATAAGTAACTCATTAATATATGTAGCTTTGTATTAAAGTCGTCTTACATATATGTGTGCTTTTAATTTTAAGTAATTGTGTAATAATTAGTTATGTTCCTTCTTAAGTTGATGTAAATTACTTTATGCTTTGCTTTGCTTTACTTATTCTTTAATTATTGTTTACGTAACCTATTCCTGTAATCAATTCTTCCCTTGGACTGAGATATTCTCTTTTCAACCTTAATGAATAAAACAAGCTTCACAAACATCCCTGAAATCTAAGAAGAACATACTTGGCGACCTTTATTTCTTTACTTGACTAATTACTTAATTGATGTCATCTATCATTCCTCCTTTTGCTTTGTTTCATGTAAATTCCTTTTATTGTTCTGTTTTTCTTTTAATTGTTTTGCATTATGTTAACTATTGTACATGTCTGTGATAACTCTGAATTATGTGCTGAAGTTTATTCTATGTTCATTATGTCCAAATTTGTTAGTCCTTGTTCTTGATGTTTTACAAGAAACTTACTTTTGCTTACTGTGTAACTAATAACCCCGTGTGGATTGTATTACATGTATGTTTGTACTTTTCTATTCTATTGGGTTAGCTTTAAAAGTTTGCAGATGTCTTCTTTGAATCTTATTACATGTTTATTCAATAAAATTTTTATGTTCTAAGTCCTTGGTGATTATATTCTTATTCGTTGGATAGTATGTTGCTGTATTGAAATAACTATCACGCTTCTAGAATGCTCTTACGTCCCGTCCTTACTAGACATGAATCCTAGACCCAACCTTCTGTTACTAAATTACGACTTAGACCATTACGTACTTTAGACTTTACTGACCAACATCCAGACACTTATGATACTCCTCCTCATCCTATTCCCTTAACTCAAAGATCTTAATCTGGTGTGATTTCGTCTTCCGTTGGATAAGGATTCCTGAAGCAACAATTTACCAAAATTATGTGATTGGAACAAAAACTTTCAAGTGATAGTGATCGTACAATTACCCTAGAAAGTGGGCTCTATAAACAATTATAAATAAATAGTTTAACAAACACTTTTAGTGAAGCTACGTCACTAATCGAAAATCCAATAAGAAACTTTGGAAAATTGTGGGACGAATTCAATGAGTGACTCTGAGCGGAGTTTTGTGGAGACTTTGAAACGAAACTGTTGTGGTGAATATTTGCTTTAAAATTTATCAATTTTGTTTCTTAATTATATTTTATTTTTCCAGTTCATATTGCGATTAGAGATCATTGTGACTTTTCTCATAATAAACTGAGTGATATATTTTCTTATCTAATCGTTATAAAATTATGTTATTTACGAACTTTCGCTGTTACCAAGTCCTACATTTCAAATAGACAATTCTTCCTATTGCAAATGGTAAGAGAGTCCCCAATATATATATATATATATATATATATATATATATATATATATATATATATATATATATATATATATATATATATATATATATATATATATATATATATATATATATATATATATATAGTTTTAGCTGTGTAATTGCTGGTTGGCAATTATGTATTTATATTTACAGCTATCGGATGTACAGCTATCTGTTGGATTCCAAATTCACATAACCCCTTTTTCGGTTTTAGAATAGGATGTATATAATTATCGTTTACTATAGTGCTCAATATTGATTGTCATTTTCTTCATACTTTAAATATAAATTGATACTAATCATTTTAAGTTGTAATATTTGATGTCAGTAAAACATTAACTCAAGCCGAGTTTTATTAATCACATTAAGTGTTATCAACGCATGTAACCATCTAATAAGAGTAACTACTAGTACCACCATACTACAAATAGTAAGTACTAAAAGAATCTTTATATATATATATATATATATATATATATATATATATATGTATATATATATATCCGCTATATATTTATCATTGCCTAAGGCACCTTTAGGTATAGATAATAATATTTGAATGTATATGTATATAGCATAATAATAATATGTATATCTTCAACATGTATGTAATAATATGTAATAATATGTAATAATAATAATATGTCATATGTATCAAAAACA
>JABUQX010071038.1:0-65580 GCA_015478945.1 Trachelipus rathkii
TATTATTTCATAATTAGTCCTCTGTTCATTAGTTACTATTTTTAATTATTAATATCATTAAATTTATTACTTAAATAAATCTGTTTACTATATTAATATTTATCTTACCATTATTGTAATTATAGATAAATATAACTTTATTTAAATATATTCATATAGTGATATACCCTATTTCTAATTTAGCTTAATATATATCGTCTCACCTTTATCTAATTATTATATTAATTAATATATTTAATATAAATTAATTAATAATATTTAATTAATATTATAATTATATATAATATATATTTAATTTTAATATATGATAATTATCAATAGTATAGGGCTGGAAATTTTTACTATTAAGGCTAAAAAAAGTCATTATAGCTTAGGGCTCCGAGTTAAATTTAATAGGGCTCAATATTTTAGATATCAAATACGATTAAAAATTAAATGAAAAATATGTAAATAAAGGTTTTAATAAACCTACGGTGTGAGTGGAGGTTATTAAAAATATATGGAAGTAAATGACATGTGTGTGTATATAATAATTTATATTTGTTGGGTGATTATTATCTTGAATAGATTTCAACGAGGTATTATGACAGTCAACTTAGTCAAGTACCATAAATTAGCCTAGATGTAGTAGTAATATAAATATATGCTTATCACTTTCGGTATTTTTTAAGTAGGTTCCAGTGAATATACTATTTGTATATTATTTTAGATAAAAACATAACCAAATGGACAAATTTGCTGATGGTTTGATATATTAGAAAAGCAGATTTAAAGGAGTCTTTAAGCGATATAGATAATATACTTATTAAAGATTTCCGCTCCAGAGACATAGTTTTCAGTCAATAGAATATACATTTTATTATAATATTACATTT
Source organism: Trachelipus rathkii (assembly GCA_015478945.1). NCBI lineage: Eukaryota > Metazoa > Arthropoda > Malacostraca > Isopoda > Trachelipodidae > Trachelipus > Trachelipus rathkii. Next base: position 876 of record JABUQX010071038.1, read on the forward strand.
TAATGTGTTTTCTTCAATAGAATCTAAATTTGGCTAACAGTAACTGTTATATTTTAATATCTTAATCATATGAATCTCATCTAGTTAAATCAGAAATATGATTTTAATTTAAGAATAGAATATAGATTTTAGATACTAATATGAAAAGAATGAGATTAGAGAGGATGTTATTTAACATTTAATCAATCATATATATCCTTAAAAGTATGTGGACATTTAAACCTTTGCGCTGGAGATACTCAGCCTGTTCATAATATCTAACATTGTAAAACCACATCTCATCAACATGATAATCTGGATCACTCATCATGGATATGTTACGACATAATATTATATAATATGATTCGTGTTCCAATCAAATACTCATTTCACTAATGTATAACAATCCTGAAGAATGTTTCACTATTAGTATTGATATGATACAAATTGTCCATGGAGAAAGATCCTTTTCTAAAATGACGATAAAAAATGAATTTAAATTATCAAATGTCTCAAAACTAAATTGTTACCTAATTGTGACATCTCATGTTAGGCATCTGAGACATGGACACTAGGACAGAGCGACGAGTATTGATCATTGATAGACATTTCGTTTGCGACTAACTCGTGTGCTGTAATGGAGTAAAAGTGGTGTCGTAAAATGGAAAGATATTTAGATAAGTTTGAAATGATTTATTCGTCTCATTCACTTTGGAGTCTCTAATTTTCTTATATTCTCTATAATTTTTAATTTCTATTGTTATGAATGCGTATTTATTTCACATTCTCGTCCATATAACCATCAATTAGAACAACGAACAAGATATAAATTACTATAGTTCTTTTAACGTCACAAACTTTTTTAGTAGGACATTATTATATCTCTCATTCATACCTTTACCTAACAATACAAAAATTAATCACTCACTAATATAATTTATCATTATCTATATATTATTTATATAAATATATATATTTATATTAATAATAATCACATTTTTGATCAATTTGATAATATAATAATATTAATATAATGTATTATATATAATAATATTATATGATAAGAGTTACCTTTAATTATATATATTTATATATAATATAAATTATAACTAATTTATTATATTAATATATATATTAAATAATATATTATATATAATTAGTCTGCATTGTTATAAGTTTATATATTTATTATGTAATTTAAAATTATTTTATTATATTATATATATTTATATAATATATATATATATATATATAACGTATATTTATATATATATATATAATTATTAGTTATATATATAATAATAATATATTAGTATTATATTATTATTAATATATATATTAATAATATATTTATATTATTTTAATAAAGGTGGTGAGGGCCATTTTACTATATATTCATAATAAGCTTAATATAGGGCCCTTCAAACCTAAATCCACACTGAAAATAAATTATTATAATTATAATAATATATATATTTAATATTATTAAAAGTTGATTAAAAAAAGAAAGATGTATTATTATTTATATTTGTATATATATATATATATATAATTTATATATTATATATAATATATAGTTAATATATATTTATATATTTATATATATTATTATAATATTAATTATATTATATATATTAAATATAGTTATTAATATATTTATATATTATTAATAATTATATAATTATATAATATTTAATTATATTTATATTATATTATATATATAACTATATATAGATAGTTATTATATATATATATATATATTATTTTATTATTTATTATAATATATTATATATTATATATTAATATTATTATAATATATATATAATTTATATATATATAATGTATTATATATATATATATATATACTTATAATGGCGTAAGGCTATGAGTATTCTTATAGGGGCTTAGGGGATTGATTGATATTATTATCTATATATTTAATATAGATTTAATATAATTAATAATATATATATATATATAATATTTATATTTATATTATTATATATATATAATATTATAATAATATATATATATATATTATATTTATATTATAATATTATATTATTAATATATAGTTTATTTATTATATGTTGTTAGTGTTGTGTCTTATAAAATAAAATTCTTATATTAACAAAATGAAAATTATTTATATTATATTAACTTATCATATTATAGCTGATAATAATTATATTATATATATATAAAATTTAATTGTTCCATTTTGTTTTTCTCTGTTTATTGTTCATTTTTAATATATTTTATTGTCAATTATATTTTGTAATTTTTAATTCATTAGCAGTGCTTGGAAGTAATATATATTTCGTGCGTATCTTTTGTGTGATTGAATCTTTTTTATTACTTGGTGAGCGCCGAAATTTGGTATTTGTGTGTGAAAAATACAAGTACTAGAATAGATTGATAGATGCAGTGAGATATAAAAATTAATGTCAGAATGTTTTAGAATAAAGTATTCAATAAAGTATGAAAAGACTACAAAATCTATTATTTGTCTTTAACCCAATAAATAGACATAAATCGATAAAAGCACATTAGAACAATTTTATAGTGAAAAAATGCATTTAGAGTAACCGCTTATTAGAGTTAGTAATTCTAATTTCATTATCTATTGTCGATTAATGGTATTGTTTTGTTAATTTTCTATCTTAGTAAAAAATGGCCCAATTAAAAATTCGGGATAGGTGCTGGGAACAAATCATCAATTATGTGTAATTTATTTTTTCGCGCAAACAGAATTATTAGGGCAAGTGCCCCCCTGCACCCCTTGCCTACGCCATATATATTATAATATAGGGATTTATATATAAATAGTAAACAAATATATTTATTAAATATATATATTATCATTTATGAAATTTTGATATTTGAAAGTAGAGTGATTATTAGGTTATTATAGTTAATCATTATGAATTGAGAATCATTAATGTTATATATTTAATATATATTAGAAATAATTTATTTCATTTATTCTAGAATTCTGTGATATTGGTTAGAGGTGTCCTGTATTGGAAAAATGTTTGTAAATTGCAATGTACGCTAAATTCGGAATTTGATATATAGATGAAGATTGTCCAGAATATAGAAACAATCTCCTGAAAATAAATTTTATCCTGAGATTTATGAAAAATAATAATATAATTATTCTTAAATATCATATTTATTAATGCTAGCTTAGTACGTTTTAATTAGAAAGTTCGTTATTATGTTATTATTATTAGATTAGATCGTTATTTATTATCTATAATAATAATAATAAGTTTATATTTATATTTGAATAATATTTATATATTTTTATCAAAATAATTATGATTATTAAATTTGATTTATCGAAAAAATGATGATATAAATTTAAATCGATATATCAGTAGTACCAATACTATTTGCTGCTTTTATTGGATCATAGTATAATTCAATATATATCTTAATTAATTTAATTTAATTCAATTATGATTATATTATTATTATATTATTATATATATTATAAAAATAATAAGTAATACTTATATAATATATAAATTTTTAATTATTAAATAATTAAAATAATATTACTATAAGGTTATGGCGACATTTGTGGAGTAAGATATATAATAATAAGATATTTTATTATGATAAAAAGAAGAGATATTTGTTTAATTACACACTGGAAATTTCAGGCAATTTTCAGTAAATGGAGAGATGAGGATGAAGAGAGAGTAAGGAGTGAGAAGAGGAGAGAGAAGAGAGGAGAGAGAGAGAGATGAGAGATGGAGTAAGATGAGAGTAGAAGAGAGTAAGAGATGACGAGAGAAGAGAGAAGAGACGAGAGAGAGAGATTTTTGAAATAGTAATACTAAATTAAATTCCATTTTCTTTTAAATTCGAATGGAAAAACTATATTTTTTTATGTGTGTGTTATTTTTATTAAGATTAGCACCAAAAACATGTTTGTTTAATAAAATGATTATAGCATTTTCTTTTATGTAGACATTGTGTTATATTTGAATTATTATGCAATTTTTATTAATGCATCTATGTATATTAATTTATGCAATTTTAGGTAACGTTAATACAATATTTTGGAGTAACGCATATAGTTAGTAGTGAAGATACAATCAAAATGATCTCTGTGAGAAGAGTATCCTTGGGGGTTGGCAGATAAGTTAGGTCAAATTGTATGTTAAGTAGGTAAAAATGTAAGGTTTCTTCACTATATATATAGGTGTTTATATCTCTCTAGATTGTTATGGAAGATTTTACTACGGGATTATGTATATGGGATTGGGCTCGAGTCGTGGTATCAAGATAAATGAGATTTTAGGGTGTGATGACTTTATAGCAGTAATCTGTGAGAATCTATCTAATGAGCTTGCAGAAAATTCACTTATGTTGTGAGATGCGCAAAGGAATGAAGGGTAGGTATAGAAAAAGCAATGGCATAGTATTATATATATAGCAGTTATAAGTTTACTCGTAAAGCAACAGAAATGTTACTTTAGTGATGAGAACTGTAATATTCAACCGTTCTGTGGTTATGGCACTCTCTTATGCGCCAGGTATTCAATTTGAAGTCTTTGAAGTTGCAACTAGTTCTTTGGGCTATTCCAATTATTTTGAAGTTAAAATGAAAACATATATGTCAGTAATGTAGTACGTGCAACGAATAGATGCATATATCATTAGGATAAATTTGGTTTGAGGGTAAAGGAGCCTATGTACTAAGAGCTTGAAGGAGTTATATATTAGGATAATTTTTCAGTTAAAAAGGAGCTTGTTATTGTTTAACAGGGAACTATACAAGGTCTACCATTAAATATGTTTACATCTATGATAATTATGTACAAAACCAATAAACTTCTTCATAGTAAGAGCATCTGACAGTGAACCTGGAGCCAATAATAGGAAAATTAAAGAAAAAGAATGCATTTGAAATAAAGAAGAGCATTCATTCAGTAATAGGGTTGTTAAATTTTGGAATGGTTTACCTACAGAGGTTGTTGAGTGTATACTTCGATTGCAAAAATTTAAAGAAAGGACTGGGATAAGGTATTGGATGGTTTGGTATCATATACTAAGGCCTATTTGACTAAGCCAAAGATTAGCATGTTTTCTTACTTACTATAGGTTATGGAAAGTTAATGTCATGTGTATTAATAGGTATGTTTATATGCTTGCTGTCCGTGGCGTTAGCAAGATGTTTCATAGCACGTGCTTAGAGATCTAGATGTAGTCATTTAAGTTTGTGAGTTTCAGTATGATTGGATCTAAGCGAGGAATGTCTTTGTAATTGTCGATGCAGCATGTTTAGACTTTAATTCGCTAAATATTGCGCTGATAGAAGATATATGAAAATATAACAGCGCCCTGATAGTCTTTTGTGGAATTCTTGCATAGCATTGCAGTTGTTGTGGTGGTTGGTATCTGTTGGCTTTGACTGGTGCAGACTCGATAGGCCCATGTGGCTTCGAACTTTCTCTATACTTTCAAATGTTTCCTAGCAGCCATCAAGTGGTAGGGATGTTTGAAGATTCTTCTTAGTGAAACTTAAAAGGATATTATTATATTTCATGTTGGAGATTGAGTGTAATCATCAATGAATCCTGCGCAAAGCACTCTGTTTATTAACGAAACATTAAGCAGAATATTGATATTAGTCATTGTAAAGAATGTGAAAATATTCAGTTAGTACAAATTACGTGCTGTGTTGGAATTTGATAAAGTTATTGTTGGTACTCGAGATGTGATCATGATACAATTAAGGAGATTCAAAATATCTAAGTTTTTTTCTGTGTTGAGAATGAAGGACCGCGTAGTCCTGGAAGGTTGTAGTGATATTTTTTGAGAATTTATTTGAGAAAAAAAATCCAATTTGTGTTTTTGATTTTTTCTTGGATCTTTATGGACTTTTTGGAGAATCGTGAGTCACGACCGATATAATTTAGTTAAATCTAAACTTTTTTTTTTAAGTCGAGTAATATTCATCTTTATCCTTAGGCCCTATTATCTGAGTTCAAAATCTTAACATAGGGTTAGTAGTGCTGTACACATTGAACAGCAATAACTAAGAGTGTTTTGTAATAATGAATAATATATAGGCTTAATATACATTGAAGCACCTTATTACGAATGAATTGAGAGGGGAAATCAGAACTTCATCTTTGTTAGAGAATTTTTATAGTGTAGAAATTTGAAAACGAGTAGCCTTGATACGATATTTTTATTCTAAAGCGGATGTATAATTGTGAGATTTTTATTTCTTATTGAAAATTAAAATCACTTAAATATATTCACACACAAAATAAAAAAAACTATATACTAAAAATAATATAATGGCAATCAAATAAAAAATCAAATAATCAATGATTTTTTTGATAAAAAAACAAGTGAAAAAATCAGTTGAAAAATCAATTGATTTTTTTCTGTGCCATCCCTGGTACCGTCGTGATCACAAAAATCACTGGAAATGGAAGAGTTGGCACATTACCAGGATAGTGTTTTTCAACTGGTTTCCAAAAATTCTTACATCAACGCGCTTGTCAATTCCTTAAAATATTTTGCTACCATTCACTTCACTTATATTAAATTGGCGCTATGACATTTCAGTAAAAGACCTAAGGACCAAAGATAATCTATATTTATATATATACATATATCTATATAATATATTATCATATATATATTCTTTATAATTAATATATATACATATGTATATTTAATATAATTAATATTATATTATATCTCTACTTTGTCAACTTCAATGCCAATATATTGATAATATTTAATATATATTTATCATTATTATTTTAAATTATTATAATAATTTATCTATTGTAATTTTAATATATATGAAATTATAATTTTTAATTTAATTTAAAACTGGGAGTAATATCATTTATTGAATAATATAATATACAATTAGCTCATTTATTATAATTTATGATTTATACTTTAATATATTAGTAGCTATAAGTATATAGTTCAGGTACTTACTAAACTTCAGTATTAGATAATAAAAGATAAATGAATTATTAATTATATTAATTAATAATTGAATAATTATAGTAGTATATTTGACAGTATATATTATAAATACCTCAATATATATATGTTATTGCCAATAGATAGTCTACCATGAATATAAATTACTCAAGTCTTAGTATAGAATAAAATATTTATTTATTTATTTATATTAGTGATTCACTGGGCTGTTTGTCAGAAAAGGATGAAAAAATAGTAATTACATTTTCCTAAGGTTTTTTTATTTTTAACAATAAATAGGAAAAAACAATTCTTTTCATGTTTTACATCTTAATCTCTTGTTTAGTATTTCTTTTCTGAAATATTTGTGTAAATGATTTTGAGTGTAGTTTCTTCTTTTTGTGTACGTTTTGTTCATGACCATTCACAGATAGGAAAATAAACATACAGCACTCCATAAAGTACAAAAAAAAAAAAAAAATCACTTTAGGTTCATGTCTGCTAAATAGGAGATTAAAACCACTCCCAGCTTCAGCCAAATCTTCCAAACCTCACTGACGCTAGCTCATCACACATAAATACCACACACACACACACAATCTAAATGAAAACTCTTCAGCATCATCAATGATCAGCGTAGTATGGAGCAACACATTATATAATTAGACTATATATAAGTTAATATATATAGTTATAATATATATATATACTATATATATTATTATATAGATATAAAGTTGTAAGCTATCTCTATAATAGTATATAATTTGCTCATCTAAATATAATGTGTATTATTAATAATTTTTATTCGTATTATACTAATATAATATATGGAAAAGAGGTATAATCATATATAACTATAGTATATCATAACACTATGACTTATATCCTATTATTCCATACTTATTTAATTTTAGAAGCTGTGGGTACAGTCATCTCGAAAAGTTCAGGCTATTGTAAGTAGAAAAACAATAACAGTAAACGAAAATAAATATCTTATCTTATATCTTTAATCAGTAGAAGACACGGTGCTTAATATTCCGAATACTAATAAATAAAAATATAAATAAATAACGCTTTTGAAAAATTAAAATTGTTTAAAAATCTTGAAAAATATTCACAGTTTTTTGACAATTCGAGAGCCGAGCTTAACTGACGAATTACTGATGACGGAACAGTGCTAAATGTTGAAAATTTTTGTTGATTTTTTTAAAACGGACAAATATCTCCTTGAAAGGGTAAACAAGAAGGGATAGATTATAAACAGAAAAGTCGGGGTTTTCGGCCTATCGGGGGAGCATGGCGTACGGGGGTCGATTCACGTCCCCCTCTGTCTTCGTCGGATCGAACCCCTAAGAGATAATATAAAAGAAAAAAATAATAGTTTCCACCAAATTAGAAATATAAAGCAAACAGGTTTTTAAGACATAGTAATAAGATTTATTTATTCAAACATTATAAAGAAGCTCTGCACTTTGTACTAATTTCTATATCGCAAAGTTTATAATAAACTACTTATGCATAAATTAATATTACATTTTATTGTGAATTAATGCGGTAATATATAAATTTATATGATCTCACTGATATATAATTAAAATGATTATTATTTTTCGTGTATATGTTTTAAGTTTTCTAGTTACATGCCTTGATAGTATATACTTTTATTTCTGTGTGATGTGACTGCCTTATGATAAATATAATTATATACTGATATTATTATATATTAATAATTAGTTCGCTAATGTGAGTAATAATAATTAATATTAACACATATATTATATTTTGACTATATTTATAAGATATATAATATATATAATAGTAGTTATCATATTAATTAATTATAAATAAAATCTGCAGTAATGTATCAACATTGTCAATTTGATTTAGATCAAACTTTGCGTGTAACTGTAACTGATGTCTCTATTTTTTTACTATTACATAAGATAATAGTTTTGGGGGCGAAGAAGAAATAATAAAATAGTATTAGATTAATTTAATTAACTAAAAAAAAAAGAAAAAAAAACAAAAAAAGTGAATTTTGAGCCCTTTCTGTGATGGAATTTTTAGTGTGCTATATAAGTTCTGTGGTTATTTAGAATGACTACCTGTTTTAAATTTGTGATATTAATAGAAAGATAGTTTCACTTTTAAAGGAAGATTGTAACTCGTCTTGGGTTCAAAAATTTGTTATTTTTAAAAGCGTAAAATAGTTAATTTTAATGTTAGTTTTTGCATCCAGTATATTTAAAATATTTAGAGTAATACTTTTCCATTTTTATAAATTTTATTATTTTTATGGTATTAATAAATTCTTTTCTAAAATTGTTGCAAGAGTGGTTTCAAGAATCTTAATTCTTAAAAAGCTATTTTTGTGTAATTATTAAAATACTAATTATTAGTACTATATCAAATTATGGGAAATTTTATAATAGATACTATATATATATAAAGAATGATATTAATTATAATATAACTAGTAATTGATATTATATATTGATAATAACAGTTTATTTGTACTTTAACTAATGTGGTCTAGAAAGTGAAGCTTTCAAGTTTTCCTGGTCAAGGTTATGTTTTTCTTTGATTGGTTGTGAGTGAGAAGATAGTTTCTTGGTACTCGCAGCTTGGTAAAGGCGCAGCGAAAATTAGCTTTCATACAAACTTGATCATACTATGACTCACGTGTTAATTAAGTATTTTTCACATTCCCAGAGGTAGCCAGCAGAACACCAACGGTAATAAATTATAAGCATATTATATTGATCATATAGCTAATAAGAACTAGAGTACTTTAAGTTTTTATAAGTTTCCTCAATAAATTTATAACCTATTAGTTAATATATATAGATATACTTAGTTAAAGTAATAACTATAGAGTAGCTAATGTTTTATATGCAAGTATTAAGGGTGAAAAAACTATTTATTTATATAATTATATGTTATAAGTGATAATTCTGATAAAGTTTTGATAGTGAAATATATATTAGTATATGAGAAGATATACTTATAGCTTAACTACAAACATTCTCAATACTCGTATGCTGGGTGGATTGGCTTTCTGTTATATAAGGTACTGCTTTATTAGTTCGGGCTCATGAATAGAATGATTTTTCTTTCAGCACTAAAACTCACAAACAATATTAATTACTCTTTGTGTGGCTATAGCTTTGTTATTCAAACTTAATATTTACAATTGAACATTATAAGGAGTTATAAATTATTGAAGTCTTAAATATTATATTTATTTTTTATTTTGTACTCATCCTGGGTATCCTCTGATCTTTTATTATGGTGTAGGTAGTTATTATATACCTGTGTGATAATTTTCCAGATAACATATTTATATATGTCGACCATTCTAATCCCGGCGAATATAAGCATCAGGTTTTCAGTAGAAAGTAATTTTTGATTTGGGTGTTTATAATAATATAGTGGTGATTGATAGTTAAGGTATTTCTATATTATATTATTGAATATGATTACGTGGTTTGTATTTAGTGCCTCCGTATGAGCTATTATACTCAGGGCAAGTGGGTGAGTTTATGCTAGTTTTATTTGTAGAGTTGGATAAATCTGGTGTCCTGTATTCTATTGAAGGATTGTAGGTAGATGTCTACAGAATTTTATGTTACTTGAGTATATAGTGAGTATTATCAGTCTTACTATTCGTGTAAGATATATTAATTTTACTTGTGGTGATAGTGAATATAATTTTACTGGTGACAAGTGGATCGTAAGAGTTTATTATTATATGGAGCGGGTATATAGATTTTATCCGTTGTTTGTAGATGGTAGTGAATAATGTGTTTGAAGTGGATATATTATCGGGTGGCTTATTATATAAGTGTGTAGTTGAATTATGAATGTTTTTGAGAGAATAAATAGTGTTGTTTGTTATTGGGAGGGATAATGAAGATATGGGCGGTAATAGAGGTTATGGCATGTTGTGGTGATGAGTGAGGGATGAGTTATTATATATAAGCAAGTTGTATGTAGTGTTTTAGATATTTGTTAAGGAAGATATTATGAAGAGGAGAGGTTAATTGAGATATATCGTACTAGAGGTTTACTTACAAAAATCTATATTGATTTATTTTAGTGTAGTTCTCTTGATATTGGGAGATTTTAGTTTTATACATGCAGATGTTTGGATTTTAGGATGTGTTAGTATATTATATATAGTGTACTCAATGTCACTATTTGCTTATTTATGAGAGGCTGGTATTTATATTTAGGTTCTATTATATGATATATTTATTATTTAAGTGTATATTATGAGTGATTTATGGTTTGTAAGAAGAATTGGGTTATAAACTAGTATAGATTACTAATAATTTATTTATTTGTGATGTGTTTTATTAATGTAGATTAGTATTTTATTTTGTATTATATATGCATTTTATATGTAATATGTTAGTTTATTTGACACAGTACATTTTGATTATAGGTCTATAGTGTGTGATGAAAAGCTACTGAATTTAGCAGTTTTTATGTGTTCTAAGATGATATAACTCGAGTATTATATTATTACTATATCGTAGTGAAAAATATTATCGTACTTTATCTCTATTATAACAGATAAGTTCACAATCATTTGAGTTAAATGTTATAGTTTTTAGTCGTATTATATCTATGGTGACATTTTATCCTTGTATATTTCAATAGATACTATAATAATTAATATAGTATAATCTTATAAATTAAATGTAACTACAGTCTAATTAATATATTATTATTATATAGATCTAATTAATATAATGACTAATAATTATATTATATGTAATTTTAATAATTATATTTATTAATTATTATTAATTTTTAAGTCTTTTTTATAATAATGAGTAATTATAAATATAAATTAAAAATTAATTATTGAATAAAATTTATAATATATTATAATAATTAAATTAAAGCTTAATAATAAATATTAAAGAATATAAATTAATATTAATATTATAAATACTTATATTTTATAATATCTATATAGAATAGAATGCCAAGTATGAATCTATTATTTCATAATTCGTTCAATTTTATTATCTATATAAATAATTATTATTATTTTCTCTAATTCTATGCTCATCCGATTTAGTAACACGATATGTCCACTTATTCACTTGGAATACTCATTACATGGGTGTCTTATAAGTTAAGATATATATTATTTTTATGGTTTAATAACCACTTATTATTAGATATAATTTTATATATATTTTATTATTAATTTTAATTTAGGTATTAATATTTAAATATATTAATATTACTAATATTAATATATAATTTAGTTCATAGGCTTCTATACTAGTATTAATATATATAATTATATATATACTACTATTACTATATTAACTATATATATTATTATTCTATTATATTTAATTATATTTTATTTTTTATTTACAAAAGTATTATATTTTTTTATATTTATTATTATTCTTATATACTATATATCGTTATATATATTACTACTAATCATCAAAGCTATTACTACTTTAAATATATATTTACGGGGTATGATATCTATATTTTTATCTACATATATATAGTTAGTATTTAAGTAAGAAATACTTATTTATATATTCAATATTTTATGAGTATGAAGATTATTTTAATGTATTATAATGGACATATCCTATACAAGCTTTTATGGGTAATTACACTTGTGCTAATTATTTTGATTCTATTATATTAATATAGTAGTATTATTAATTTTAAGTTTATCTAATTATATCATATCAGTATTATTAACACTATATTATTTTTTATCTTTAGTAACTTATTTTTATAGCGTATTATTGCTTAGTTATGGTGATTAATATTATATTTTAATTACTATTATTTATATATCTTTATTATTATTTAACTGATAGTTTTTAAGTCCTATTAGAAACTAATGAGAATATATAATCCTGTTCCTTCTTACTACAACTATTTTAATTTCACTATTTTATCAAAGATTTTATATTTTTTTGCTCTCGAATAACATTATGTAAGTACGTTAATTCGAAATATCTCCTTTTTGTTATTAGTCCACATAATTTTTACAACTTTGAGCAATTGGATGCCGAGATTGTATGTATTTACAGTAATATTAAGAGTCCAGAGGTCATAATCCCGTGCTGAACTTAAATTATGAATGTTGTTATACAAACAAAAACAATATAAGACATAAACAGAGAAAAGTAAAGAAATTAGAGAGTGCAGATAGCTATCATATCAAAGGGATTTTCTGGATTGACATGCGACAAAATGTGAATTTTACAACAAAAAATCTAAGAGTGCGTAGTGTTTTTGTCATTATTTTATTTTTTTTAATTTATTTTTTAATTATTGTGCCACTGCTTAATCATTGCAACAATGGTGTTGAATATAAAATATGTTGTAATTTGGTAGTGACTTTTGGAAAGAGTAAATAAGTTTGACTATAGTTATTTTATTAAATACACTATTACTTTAACTAACATTATATAAAATTTAACTAGTAACTAAATTATATGTTAATTTATAAAAAACATAAAGTAATAATGATCTGTATTATAAAAAGATAATGAGTATATTAATAACTGTTCTAATTTTATTTATTTATATTTAATTTATTAATTTTAATTGTGATGTATAGTAAATCTAGCATTGTTGATTAGTCGAGAGAAGTATTTTTCTCATTTTATTGTGTTGGTTATTTTTTTTTTATATCTGTGTATTAATTTAAATATCTAAGTTTGGATTTATATCGATTATGTTGTATTAATGAATAATTATATTACATTACATATTATTACACTATTTTATCTCTTATATTAATGCCTATTTGATTTTAATTCATTTCATAAAATAGGAATAAATTAGTAATTAAATATATATATTTTGTAATATATTAATTATATTACTTTGGTATAATAAGAAGAAATTCTGCTAGATCAAATATTCATGATTCATCAGCAAGACCATCCATCCATGAGAATTCTTTTAAATTTAAACTATTAAAAATAACTTTACATTTTCGATTTCAACTATATGCTACAAAAAAACGACAATGAAAATAGATAATAATCATCGATTTAAATACTTCGCAAGTTATAAAAATATCATATAATAATATATCTTCGGTATAGATAATGGTATAGTTACTTATAATATATTAATCAATATAATCTAAAAGATGGATAGGACTTTCAAACTTTCAGAATCCTTTTCCTGAGTCTCAAATATATTAAGATTGCGGTGAACTATTCTTACTCTCAAGAATTCAGCTTTTTTACTAGTTTTCTTATTTTCACATATACTATATAATATAATATTAATATATTAGATATTATTTAATATATTAAATTATTTATCTATTAATATAAATTACATTATTAATATTTATAATATTATTATCATTATATATTACTTAATATAAGTAATAATAATGAATATAGTATGAGATTATATAATGATGAATGAATGGGTATCTTAGTGATAGATAGAAGGGATTAGGTTTATTAGTACAGAATTTGGTCAATACCCAAAAAAAATGATATGCAAGATTACCAAAATTATGAATTTAATGATAATATATTAGGTGATAATTTGATATGTTCGATATTGGTAAATAGTAGAGAGACATAGGCGACGAGGAGCAGAGACGAGCGCGGAGTGAGGATACTGAGTAATTATACCATATAAGCTATATGGTGAGGATCTATATTTATTCATAACCTGGATGAGATAATGAGTGCTTATTATAGATCTTGTGACGTGTCGTTATTGGCAAGTAATTACAAATTAGCATATCTTACGAGTTAGGAGAATACATTGCGGTGTTAACCTTGTGATGACTCGTTCTCGGAAGTGTGTGTGGTCCGAGGTAACATTAAGTTCATTCATTGTTTAAGCTTCTCTATTGGATCTTCGGTGACTTTAATATATGGCTAGTGAAATTTTATCTGTATAGAAGATCAGGTTACTGGTCGTGATCGAGGTCACTGCTTGTTTCAATACTGATTGTTAGTGATCGATTTCGTTGATACTTTCTCCGACTAATGGTTCTTATTATATTACTTGATTTACGTGTCCTAACTACTTATAAACACTATAAACCATAATAAAACGCCATGTTTCTTATCAGATATCATTGTTATTTTCAACGAAGACTAACCATTTAAATAGTAATTTCTTATATAATAGTATCTTGGGTTTTATAGGTCTGAGACATAAATCACTCAATTATTACATTAGGAATCCTTATTGATTATACATCATAAAGTAGATTGAACTTAATCTAATAAACTGTTTCACTAGATTAGTGTATAAACTCATGATATTTGCTCGAAAATTTATAGCATTATAGTATAGTAATGTAAATTCGCTAACCTTGTACTTTTTGGTGGATCTGCCCAATAGTGATAAAATAATAATAATAATATATATAATAATATAATAATAATAATGTAATTATAATATAATTAATTATAATTAATCATAATATGTATAATAATAATATATTTCAATGTTGTAAATATATATTAATAATACTTTTTTTTTTTATCCGATGAATAATAATAATAATAATTTTTTATTATATATTATTATTATTATTATTAAATGTCGCATTAATTATTTATATATTTATTATTTTTTGTTAATTAATTATTATTATATATTTTATATTATTATTTTATTTTAATATTATTATTATTATTATTATTAATTATTATTATTATTATTATTATTTTATAATTATTATTTATTTCTTAGTTGTTATTATTAATTATATATTATTTATTATATTTAATTTATATCTAATATATTTTTTATTCCATAATATATTCATATCTTTATTATATATATTTAATGTATTATTATTCATAATTATGATGTTATATTATATTATGGGTTCTATGTGATATCATTTACTGGGATTCTATTTAATCTATATTAATTAAGGTTCTCATTATCATATTATTTTGTCGATTACTAGGAACTAAAAATTTGTTAAGTTGGTTGTTGTTTGTTATTACACTTTATCTTTAGGTTATTTTAGAGGAAATAAATATATCTCCATGTCAATTTGGTACAATGGGTTTTTTTATTTTACTTATTATTCTTAAGCTGAGGTGACCCTAGAGAAGTGTAGTTGAACGTTGTTAAGATATTGCGTATTTCCAATTATTCTTCTTATAATTCTTATTCTTACGAGTCAATTATATATATATTATACTATATACTCTAGTAAAGTATAATAATATACTTAATAATTAATTAATAATATAAAAGTAGCGTGGTACCTTAAATAATTATTTATTATTTTATCCTATATAATTATATATATTATATATATAGTTAATTTATATATAATATTTATAATTACTAATATTATATATACATATTTATTAAGAGAGAAAGTATTCTATAATTGGAACGTGTGTTATGATATTTTTTAATTATTCTTTATCTAATATTACTAATAAATATCTATATATATATATATATATACTAGTTTGTTTAGTGTTGTAGGAAAGATATATGTTTATATTTTGGTCGAAAGAGTGCGTCGAGTGATTGCATATTTAAGATATAAGTTGAATAAAAAAGGGAACGAATGATGCAGTATGTAGGAAAGTTGTGATGGCAGGTAGAATGGCTTGGATCTAATCCTTGATTGGAACCAGATTCTGCACTTTCATTAGCTTATTGGGTTTTGCATGAGAAAGAGCAATTTACTGTGTTAATGGATATAGTAGTGAATATAATGTGTGATGGAATAAAGGTATAGATCTAAGGTGGCATTTGTGGTCATGATAAACATCTTAGAGGCGTGTGTAGTTGTGAGAAGATATTGTATAATTGATGATTAATGCTTAAGGAGTGTGTGTTGTTGTGATGGAAAGGAGTAATGACAATAAATGAGAAAACATTGAGATGTTTGGTCATATGGAAGGGATGGATGATAGTCGGTTGGGTTAAGCAGTGTATAGTGGTGAGTGTGCTGGGATCGACGGCTGAGAGCCCGAGAAACAGTTGGATTTGAGTCCCGTAAAGGAATGCTGAAAGAGAGGATGTGAGTCTTTGGCAGAGACGAGAGAAGTGAATTGGCGGGGTTTTGTTAGGGGGTAATGGTTGCGGGCCTTGCCCGGGAGAATGATATATTAGACGAGATGCGCGATAGGTACCGTACATCCAATCTCTTGATACCCTAGGGATTGGATTTTCTGACTAGACGATTTCTCACTTTAAATGTCTAAAGGGAACGATAGGTGGACTCTCTTTTTCTACTTGCGTCATATTATTCTACTACTTTTTTGTTTGCGGTGCATGCGACACACCTCACCCCAAATCTGGGGAAATGGAATGCGACGATATATATTACATATCTATATGTATTACTATATATATGCTGTATCTAAACTCCTATTATCTTTATTATATATATATATATATTTCTATATATATATATATTATATATATATATATATATATATTTATATATTATATATATATATATACAAGTGACAAGAGTGGTGTTGGTTTTCTCTTTTCTTCTGTCTGCTCTCCTACTTCATCTGGTTGTTCTTGATGTTCTATTGCGACTCTCTGTGTTACTTAAACAGCTTTGAAGCTACTTGAATCATTTGTCATACCCTTTTCGCTCTATTTGATTAATTACAGCTTTGCTGATTAAGTTACGGAATAATATTTTTACAAATTTTTATACATAACGTCTAGTTGCTCAGAGCAATCTAAAGTCATTTTATCTGTTGGTCTGAGAGAGAGAGAGAGGATTGAGAGAGAGAGAGGAGAGAGAGAGAGGAGGAGAGAGAGAGAAGAGGAGAGAGGAGAGAGAAGAGAGAGAGAGACACCAATATATCTAAGAGTTTATGATAAATTTTTCCAAATACTCGTTATTATACGACTAAATATAGATTATAATATCGATATTTTTATATTGACAGTTAGAATTATTTTGAATACTAAATTTCCCTATTTAGTACATATTGACAATGGGAATCATATAAAGAAGTTAGTTTAAACTCTTATTTTGTTCGAAAAATTGGAAAAAATAGAGCTACTGAACGAATTCGTTTTTCTTTGATATTTTTAATAAAATGCAATCTGGTTTATATGATATATATATATATATATAATTATATATATATATATATATCTATATATTGATATATATATATATATATATACTTATTATATATAGTATATAATATATATATAATAGTAGGTATATATTTATATTTAAACATCTATTTTTAGTGAAATAGGAGCTGAATTTTTTACATAGCCGCGGTAGGGTTTTTTTGCGAAGTAACTTATCACAACAACCCCGGTTGCGGTTTTTTGAGGTTCTTAAATTTAAACAACCGAGGTTGCGGTTGCGGTTGCGGGTTGTATAAATAAAAAAAATTTAACAATTGCTGCGTTCACTACTGTTTACTCTAAAATAATAATAATAATAACAATATTAATTAATAATTAATAATAATGAATATATATTAATAATAATAATAATAATATAATTTAATGTTAATTTATATTACAGTATTTATTCATCTTTTATTTTATTTTTTATTTTTTTATTTTTTGTTTTTTATTTTTTATTTTTTATTTTTTTATTTTTTATTTTTTAGTTTTATTTTTTATTTTTTATTTTTTATTTTTCATTTAATTTTTATTTTTAATGTTTTTTTTTAATTTTTTTTTTTATTTTTTATTTTTTTTATTTTTTTAATTCTTTATTTTTTATTTTCATTTTTTTAATTTTGTAATTTTTAATTTATTTTTATTTTTTATTTTTATTTTATATTTTTTTATTTTTTATTTTTTATATTTTATATTTATATTTTATTTTTTTATTTTTATTTTTATTTTTATTTTTATTTTTATTTTTTAATTTTTTATTTTTTATTTTTATTTTTTAATTTTTATTTTATTTTTATTTTTTTATTTTTTATTTTCTTATTTTTTTTTTTATTTTTTTTTTTTATTTTATATTTTATTTTTTTTATTTTTTTTTTTTTTTTATTAATTTTATTATTAAATAATTATTTATTAAATTTAATATTTGTTTTTGTCATTATATTCTTATTATATATTGTTTCTTGTTTTATTGTTTATTATTAATTATTGACCATTATTATTACTAATTATGTATGATTATTATTATTGATTATTATTATTATTAATTTTATTATAAGTTTTTACTTTTTCTTTCAATTCTCTGAATAACTTCTTCTGATTTTCTTCAATTTTTTATACTAGTCTAAAAATAGTTTGACAAAGAAGTAAGAGGCATATTTATATTTATTAGTTTCTGACGGTTTCGTAACCTCGACATCTTCAGAGTTTTGATTCTAACATTTGAATGGTTACTATAATATATACAAAAATGATTAAAAATTAGATTTTAGTACTTGTACTGAAACTTGCTGATGATTTTAATATCGGAGGGGGGAGATTTTTTTGTTTGGTGTTGTGGGATGTAGAGTTTTATTATGTTATGTTGTTTTAGATGTTTTATGTAAGAAGCCTCAGCTATTTTCAGTTTTTGTGCCTTCGCCTGAGGAGTGTAAAATTTTGAATGAATGTGAGGATAGGTATAGTTGTTTTGTTATGTTCAGTGAAAAATGTTCGAATATTTTACTGAGGTTTAAAAGCGGTTGTATGGTATGCCTATTGTTTAATCTATTGTCGTGTACACCAATATAAACGGTACGACGTTAACAGTCAGTCGGGACATGTGAAATTGTAACGACCTGGTGAATTAACTGAAAGGTGTTCGTATTAGGTGAGGGTGGAGAGATTGCCTTGTTTTTGTGGTATAGTTTAACTATGATTTTTGTGTTACTTGTAGATTTTATGTGGGTAATTAATAATGCGCGTAGGCATTTTTCCTCTTTATCAAAGTTTTTTGCATTGAAGTTTTAAAATAAATTTAATTTTCAAATTTTAATCTGCTATCACAAAACAAGAAACTTTCTTCCTGCTTCTCTACTAAGGATACCCTTTTAGTTATCCAGCCATGTGTGTACATTCAATGTCCGAGTCGCTGTTACGTGACGTTATTTGGTTTCGATAATAGATTAAAAGCTAGGCATAACACGACGTTTTACCTTGTATATAATAACGAAAATTATTCAATTGACTAACAATAAAACTATATTGATATCTTCACAGTCATTCAAATTTTACACTTCTCATGCGAACTCCAAAAAATGAAAGTATAGCTGAGAGCTACTACATAAACATCTAAAACGAAAGAGGCCCTTAACTCATGTTATAAGTTTCAACAGATTGTTGTAACTTAAATTAAAATATTAATTTAATGCTATAATCTAAAATCTAATTTTTAATTTTATTTTTTACCAATCTTTTATCTATCAAATTCATTCAATGTCAATGTTAAGAATGAAACTCTGAGATATCCGAACGTTTACGGAGAAACCGGTCAGAAACTCATGTATAATATTCTGCTTCTTATTTTCTTTGCAAATTTTTCTAGACAAGTAGGTTAAGAAAATTGGAATGAAAATAGAGAAATTATTCAAGAGAAATTGGAAGTTAAAGTATAACTTATATTAGACATAAGCTGACATAGAATTCTATACTTATTTATTATTATTATATTTGATTTTATTATTTTATTTTATTATTATTATTATTATTATTATTATTCTTATTTATTATTATTATTATTATTATTTTATTATTATTATTATTTTATTATTATTATTTTATTATTATTACTATTATTTAAAGCAGGATGGGATAAAAACTATGAATGGGGTATTTTGGCATACGCCGACGACTATCTTTCTGTAGCGTGAGGAGGAAGGCAGACAGAGGGATGGAAAGGTGAAATAACGAGGTGTTTCGAAAGAGGGAGGCTGAAAATGAATAACGGAAGACCTGTGTTTATTGAGTAAATAGAGAGATAATATAGAGAAGGTTTTAATTTCGATAGATGGCAGCAACATAAGAGGTAGAAAGTTTTAAACATTTAGGAAGTTTATTAAGCGAACATAGGGGAGGAGTAGGGGAAGATATCGCAAAGGATAGGAATATACTGGAAAAGGAGTGAACATTTTGTATCCTTTGCTGAAGATCAGGATGTGGCCCTGCAGGTGAAAAGAATGTAATTTTTTGAGAATGTTTTGACTCATCATAATTTGATGTTATGGTGCGGAAGTTTGGACGAGCAATGCAAAAAAGTAAGTCTCAGAATCAAGGCAACGGAAGATGAGGCCTTTGAGGGATAATGCTAGAGGAAAGATTCAGATAAGGATCGCAGTGGAAACGTAACATTATTGGAGCAGAGAGCAGGGGTAATGTGGAATGAGAAAATTAAGATAGATAGGAGGAGGGAGGGTGGAACATCTGGAGAGAATGGGGGAGGAGAGAGTGGCGGAGAAGTATTGTGAGTTAGGAAGCCGTGGGAGGCGGAGCGGAGGGGGAAGGCGAGAAAGAAGGTGGAGGATGACGGTAGAAGAAGTATTGAGAGGCATAACTTCGACATAATGGAATTGGAGAAGATTGGAGACTTCGAAGATGAGACTGATGAGACGAGAACTACAGACCTGACAGAACAGTAAATGCTTCCTGGGAGCTGAAAGTAGGAAGTAAGTAGAATTATTATTTTCATTATAATTTCATTTCATTATCATTACATTATCATTATCCATGATTATGATTATGATTATGATTATTGATTATGATTATTATTGAAAATTTTCGCAAATTTCTGGTCGTTTTAATGTGCAATTTAACTCTGTTTTAATACGAGGTTGCGTGACGAGACCCATGCACAATGCGCCCCACCATCCAATTTCCCCATCTCGCCCTGTGAAACTGGAAAGTATCCGACTAAAGGTGCTTTTTAGTTATCTGTTTGTAATGAATTTTAGAGCGGCAAGTTTAGATTTAAGGACTACGTCAATTTTTCGACCATTTTCTCTGGTTAATCTCATCTTTTTCTCGTTATAAATTAATCCAGCTCTGCTGGAAAGTTGTTCGTTTGGTATACTACTAGATGTGCATAGCATTTTTTAGCTATTATCTAAACTCTTTGAAGTTATGTCTCTCCCTCCACCACATTAGAGGATCATCTTCGAAATCGATCCTTTTTTCTTTTTGATATTTTTAATCTAATTTGTCCAAAACACTTCATTAAGCTCTATTTCTGAATCATCATTACCATACTTGATGCTAAATGAGCATTCTTGGTTTCAAACAGAGATGTCTTGGATGTATGAAGGTTGCTTTTTTCTGCAGTCTTAAGGAGATAACTTTTTTCAAGGAAACTTCCTGACAACCGAGTTGCGGTTGCGAAGGCCAGTGGACAAAGGTTGCGGTTGTCAAAATCATGTGGGTTGCCTTCGCATTGGGGTTTGCGGTTTTTGCGATTACCGATCAATCATTATATATATATATATATTTATAATATATCTATATATATAATATATATAATGTAATATATATTATATAGTATATACTAACTATATTATATATATATATATTATATATATATATACTATATATATCTATAATTATATTGTTCATATCCTATATATGTATTATATATATATATATATTATATATATATATATATACATATTATATCTATATATTATATATATAATATATATTATATATATACAGTATATATATATATATAATAAATAATATATTTATAATATATTATATATATATATATATAATATATATACTATATATCAGTTTTTATATATAATATTATGTATATATAACATATATGATTATATAATTTGTATATATTATATATATATCTATATATAATATATACAGTATAGTATATTTATATATATATATATATATATATTATATATATATATTACTTATAATATATATATATATATATATATATTTAATATATATATAATATATTATATATATATAGTATTTATATTATATAATATTTATATATACTATATATATAATATATATATTATATATATATAAACATATATATGTTATATATATATAATGCGGTATTATATATAATATATATATATAATTATATTATCTATTATATATATATTATATTATAATATTATATATTTATATATTATATATATATATATATATATATATTATTATTTATATATAATATTATATATATACATATATATATATTATTTATATAATATATTTACTATATATATATATATATAATATATATATAATATATATTATAATATATTTATATATATATGTTTTTATTTCATCAGTTGCAATTAATTGTAATTTTAAGTTATTAAAAAAAAAAATTAAGGGAAGATAAGAAAACTTGATCCCGCTGGGGTAGAACCACCTATATTGCGGCTGGAACAACGTACTCGAGCTTTGAGGGTTTGAGGATGTCAACGATAAAGCGTCCTGTAGGTTGTTCTCTGTGCACATGCGGTGGTTCGAGACGACCGCAGAGGATGGCAAGCTTTATTTATCTTACGGATAATTGTTCTTTCTCTGATATATATATTATATATATTTATATATATATATATATATATAATATATTATATATATAATATATATTATATATATTATATAGTTAATATATATTTAATATATATATATTATTAATATATATATATAATTTATAATATATTTATTAATATATATTATATATATTATATATATTATATATATATATATATATATAGTTATATATATATATATAGTATATATATATACAGTGGGCGTAACTAACGGCCCGCAGACCTGGCCGGTGGCGGGGGGGCCACGCGGTATAAGGGGCCCATATTGCGAAGAGCAACAAACGAAATAAGAAATGAAATATAAAAAATCATGTTTTACAACAATATTATAATAATATTATATATAATATATAATATATAATATATTATATAGTTGATATTATATTATATATATTTATTATTATTATAATATATATATATATATTATATAATATATATCTATTAATATATATATTATATATATAAAAATGCTTCGCCGACTATACAGAACTGAAAATTTGATGTTTAATTGGGCGGCAAAAACATTTCCGAATCTCAGTTTTAAAAATATGAAATTAATAAAAAGTGAAAATTGATATATTTTTTTTCTACTCATCCGATCCACGTCAAATTTTCAGGGCTTGTATAGTCGGGCGAGATGCATCTTTTTTACTTAGATAATTTTTTTGTATACTCAAAAGAAAATTTTTTAAAAATTTTCAAAAAATTTTTTTTTTTGAAAATTTGTTCCAAGAACAAATCCAAAACTATTGCATATACAAAGAAATTATCTAAGTAAAAAATGTGCCTCTCCACTACATAATATGCTCTGAAATTTCATCTACTTCGCCGAAAGAAAAAAAAATTCGCAAATTTTCATTTCAAATCAAAAAGTGGGTTTGGAAATTCTACACGCTGAGCAAAACTCAAAAAATCGAAAAATCCTCTTTGACTATTGTAGGTATGACCTTTTCTTTTTTCAAGTTTGAAGTCTGTTCGAAAAAAATTTGGGAGTTTCGACGACAATGTCAAAAACATGGGTTTTGAAAAATTGAAAATTCTGAAATAATGACTACAGTCACAGAAAAACACGCGAAAACAACGTGTTATAGGGTAAAAAAAGCTACAGTTTGGTGTTTATAGGGTCAAAATCGGCTGAAAATTCCGAATATTTGCTCCATCTTTTAGGGGGGTGAATATTGGGGCGTGCCCTTAAGAATAGTTGCACTCCGAGAAAACTTGTTGGTTTTTCATAACATAAGTGCGAAAACTTTTGAAAAAACATTAAGTCTATAAAGTATTAGATAACAAAAACATTAAATTAGAAATATGCAGAGGTCAAGGTGATGAAGGAGCAAATATGCGAGGGAAATATTCAGGCTTCAGGCTCGTATATAGAAATTGCTAATGCAGAATACATTCATCGTGCAGCTCATATTTAAATATATTCTTAATGATTCTGTAAAAGTTATACTCCTTCTTCAAAATTTTTATGACAAACTGGAAAAAGTATATGTGTATTTCAGTTCTAGTACAGCTCGGTGGCAAGGAATTAACAGCTGTTCAACCAATAATGAATGCATCACAACACACAACTAAAAAATTGTGTCAACTAGGTGGTCATCCAAGTATGATTCTTAACTAGCAATAAAAAACAATTAAAGTATTTCGCAGTTCTTATTTCAAGTGATATTTATGAGTAAGAAGTCAGGTGAAAGAAACGAAGCCTTTGGTCTCAGGAAGCAGTTAGAAAATTTTTGAGTTTATTCTCTGTCTTCTGTTTCAAAGTAAAGTATTGGAAAGCATCAATGTTTTCTCATCTAAATGCGAAGTCATTATCCAGCCCTTCAATAAGCAACTTACCTATTGGAGCAAAATCAAACTTATGTGAGCTTAGACACAAATTATGAAAGATTAGTCTAAGAGAAACTACGGAGTTAGCACAGCATTGGAACATTGAAGCAATTACTTCCAGACGTCAAATACAGATTTAAAAGTTTTTTGAAGAGCTTTTTATCTTTGCAAAATTGAAGACCTTGAAAGCTTTAGGAGATAAGGTTTTCAATAATCTCTGATGTATTAAAATGATAGATAAATTACTCGTTTCATTAGCATGAAAAATGTTAATGAGTTATTTTCCATTTCTTTCTCTGCGCAATAGCAGAGCACGGAATGAAAAGTGCAGAAAAGGCTTATAAACTGGTAGAAAAAGTAGATTTAGATTTTATATTTTGGTTTTGAGAATTAATACATTCAAGCATTAATGAACTAACGAAGTGTAACATGAAAAGATAATGGTACTATTAAGATTTTCAACTTTTTATTCGTAAAAACAGCTGCTTTAGCAAGTTAGCTTACCAGACTTTGTGTAAGAGTTCAGCTTGTATTTGACTTAAGTATACACTGCACAGCTGAAAGGTCGTTTTCAAAACTCAAGTTAATAAAAACTTTTTTAAGGAACAATATGACACAAACAAGGCTAAGTGCATTGGATTTATTAAGCATTGAAAATGAAACATGTCGTCCTCTTGATCTGAAAGAATTGGTTGATAAATTCATGGCATGAGCAAAAACGTTTGGTAATCTATTAAAGGCATTCATCTTCGAATATTTTGACAAGACGAGAACAGATATTCACGATATCTTTTATCCTTACATTTCTTATTCTATATTTTCTTGTATATATATATATATATTTATATTATTATATATATATATATATTATATATTAATATACTTATATATATATATAATAATAATATATATATTTTATATATATATATTATATATTATATATATATATAGTCAATTACTAGATTGATACTTATTTTTTGGAGGAGGGGAATAGATAGATAGATATTTCGTAAAAATAGTACATAAAAAAGGGAAGCAGAATGTAAAAAGATGTTTTGAGAATTTTGATTAATTTTTGTAAACAAAAAAGTGATGTTTAAATACAGTTTTTATCCCCTTTTAAGAACATTGATTATTCATTTTTACATACTCTTTCTATGAATGTCTTCATTTGTTTATTAAGAATTAATTTGATTCTATTAATAACTTTTTAAATTTGATAATAGAATATAAGAACTATTATATTATATATATATATATATATTATATATTATATATATATATACTATTATATATATAATATATTATAATAGTTATAATATATATTATATACTATATATATAGTATATATATATATGTCAAGGGGCCTATTTTCACTTATGGCCGGGGGGGCCCTATGCTCTAGTTACGCCCACTGTATATTATATAGTTATATATTTTATATATTATATTCAGGGGCGCGGTCAGAGTATTGTTAGGTAAACGCCGCTACCTCGCAACTTGATGTGCATATATTTTTTTACTTTTTTTAATAATTATAAAATTTAATTTTAATTATTTATAAAGAGTTAGATTAATTAAATTTAATTTTCACTTGAATTTACATTTTAAAAAATTACTTGGTATGATACACCTTGATAATAAATTTGTTAAGGATGCATCCACCTCGTGTAATTAATATGCACAAAATGAATAATTATGACACCATTTAAGCGGTCATTTACCGCTCCTAAAAGACATTTTTCGTCGGCTGCCGAAAAGGTTTCGATTTTAAAAGTAGTTCACTTTTTAATGGACTATTTAAGCGGTTTAACTTACTGCTTTCCTCTTCAGTTAAGGTTTATAGGTTTAGTGTGATTGTTTTTATTGTTATTGTGTTCATTTTTTTTTTTTTTTTTAGCCATTCTTATTTATTATATATATATTATTATAGTACTATTATATATTATTATATAATTTATTATTATATATATATATATATATATATATATATATATATATACTATATATATATATATTTATATATTATATATATATATATATATTTATATAATATATATATATAATTATATTATATATATATAATATATATATATATATATATATATATATACTATATTATATATATATTTATGTGTGTGTGGTGGTGTGTGTGTGTGTGTGGTGTGTGGGTGGTGTGTGTGTGTGTGTGTGTGTGTGTGTGTGTGTGTGTGTGTGTGTGTGTGTTGTGTGTTGTGTGTTGTTGTGTGTGTGTGTGTGGTGTGTGTGTGTGTGTGTTGTGTGTGTGTGGTGTGTATGTGTGTGTGTGTGTGTGTGTGTGTGTGTGGTGTGTGTGTGTGTTGTGTATTTCTATAGTGTGAGTTACTGAATTATCATTTATTTATTAACAATAGGATGATATTGTTATTGCGTTTTACAAATTAAACACATTTGAGTCTCTCGTATAGAGATTTTTAGTTAGATTTTTAAAGCTTTTGTTGCAGCTTTAGAGGAGCTTGAGGGATGGTGCGTAAGAGAATATATATATAATCTAATTATAATATATATATATATATTTTATATATATATTATTATATATATTATATTATTATATATTATATATTTAATACTATATATATTATATTGTAATATATATATAGTTATATATTATATATATATATATATATATATATATTATATATATTATATATTATTATGTCTATATATATATATATATCTTATAGATTACCACAAAATGTCAACAACTAATTTAATATATATACGATATATAATTTATATATATATTATTATATATATATAATATTATAGTATATATATATATATATATTATATTATTTATATATAATATATATTATATATTTATATATATATATATATATATAAGGTATATATATATATATATTATATATATTATATATTATATATATATATATATATATATATATAGTATATTATATTATATATATATAAATATATATATATATTATATTATTATTATATATATAATATATAACTATATATATATATATATTATATATATAATATTTATATATATATATATATATATTATATATATAATTATATATATATATATTATTATTATTTACTATTATATTATAATATATATAATTATGTATATATTATATATATATATATATATAGTATATATAATATTTATATATATTGTTATTATATATATTATATATTATATACATGATATTTATAATAATAATAATTATAATAATAATAATAAGTAAATTTTAGAAATAATTTCTATATAAGGACTAACTGTAAAATTTTGCGTTTGAAAAGACCACTTTTCCAACCCTGGATCCCTGGATCTTAGAGACCCTCCGAAATTCTTGTTTGAAAAAAAAAAATCTAATAATAATAAATGCACTTCTCCTGGCCCGTGTTTTCCCATGAACTATTGTCGTAACTTCTTAATTAAATAAAAATAAAAATAAAAAAGCTTCTCTCGAAACCAGAACCCCAGGTTTTGATTTTACTCCTTTCTGTATTCACTTGGTGTAATCGTTTTCTGATTTATACATCACATAAAACATATCACAACACACACAAACACACATTATAATATTATATATAATAACTATATATATTATATATATATATTAATATATATATTATATATATATATATATATATTATGATATATAATATAAAACTAATCATATAATATATTATTATATATTATATTATATTATATATATATATATATATTATTATTATATAATATTAAATAGTTATTAATATATATATATATATATAAAGTGAAGCAGGAAGATTAATAGAGCGACTATTCAAATTAAAATATGATATTATATGTGAGAAAAGAGAGATATTTCTTTGTCCCAAGTATATTTCTGATTTCTATAATTGCTTTTACATCTAACCAGTTCATGATTTAAAGTGAGAAGAAACCAATTTACAGCTCTATAGACGACTCATAATAATTATATACTATATATATATATACTATATATATTATATATATAGTATATATATATAGTTATATATATATTATATATATATATATTATATATAGTAGGGGAGTCCAAGGACAGACAACTGTGTACACGTTTTATATATACGTGTGTGCACAAATTCACTTACATGAGTGCTTGTAGTTATGTATGCCTCTAGGATTTGGCCTGCTTTAAAAGGTCGGTTTGGGTTTTGAAGAAAGTAGTTCTTCGAAGCTCTGAGAAGAGAAATTGTGATGTTTTCGCGGACTGAATTTCCTCATAGTACTGATGCCATTTTCGACCTCTCTAGAGATACCTGGCGAAAATTCCGTGATCTGGTGGGTGATTGAGTGATCTATCTTCTGATTGCTGCGGCATTGGTTTGAGGAGTATAGTTTTTGATAAAACTTCCTTGCTTGCTCAACATTCTGTCTCACTTTGTTTGTAATTTTGCCGTTGGTTTCGAGAATATTGGAAACGAACGTCCTTTTGATAATCGTAAAAACTTTGCCTTTCCCTACAGCTCGTTCAACATCTCTGTAGTGTTTCTACGAAGGTTGGCTCTTTGTTCAATGCTAATGACATTGTTTAGTTCAACAAATTCGACACTCTAACTTATTGTTCTAAGACTCCTTAACTTTCTTCTCTTTTTCATCAAGCCCATGGTGTCCTCTAAACATTTTTGCTTCTCTTTAGTTTAACACCTCTGATTCTTTTTGCCACTTCAATCAGTAGTTCAATTAGTTCAGGTTGCTAAGATTATTGGCCTCATTATTTTGGCGGTATATAAGGACATTAAATCGATTTTGAGGTTGTTTTGAAGAGATGTACGCCTTTTTTGTGAACTCTTAAGTGGTTGCGGGATTGTATGGAACATTTTCTTCTGTTTTTTTTAAGTTTGTTCAGATATATATTTAAAAAGTATGAGTACCAAACGTGTTTGTATAAATTCTCTGAATGTCTTTTGCTACATATATGGTCTATATGATTAGGATATAGTCAATCTCGTTATGGCTTTCGTGATTTGGGTCCCTCCGTGTCAACTTTCTTTTGGGAGTTCTGGAAATAGCTGTTCATGATCTTGAGGTCATTTGCTGAGGGAAAAGTTGATAAGTTCTTCATCTCGTCCGTTCCTTTCACTTTGTTCGAACTTTCCCATACATTTCTCAACACTTCCCTCTCTCACTCTGGCAGTAAAGTCTCACATGATGATTTTTAAATGAAATCGTTCGTCATTATAGTGCTACGTATATCGCCATAGAAATTGCTTAGCTCCTCCTGTGTTGATGTTGTAGCGGCTTGTAAGTCTTATTCAGAGGCTGTGAATTGTTTTAGAATTTCGCTGAAAATTTCTCAATTTGTATCTATGTCAGAGGGTCATCTCTCTGGATTCAACAGTAAATTTTCCATCACGGAGGTTCAGCTAACATATTAAGACATCTAATGAAGCGGAATTGCTGGGACGCTTGCGGGTGTGTAGGTTGTTGATATGACGTCCAGAACATGTTGATGGAAATTTTAAGAGCACCCTGCATGAGCTTTGTTAAACAGTAGTAACATTTGACGTAATTTATTTATCGGTTCACGCTACTTAATTCCATCAGGAACTGCAAAGTCTAAACGGATACCTTGTTCCTTTTAACCATTTCTCGCTTCTTCTTCAGGAATATCATATCTATAGATTGCAGCATACATTGGAGCCCAGGACAAGTTCGATAACCTTTCTAATAATGGTGAAGCACTTGTGCTCGTTTGCTAAACAATGTAGTTTGCTCCAAACACATCTCTGACAAGAAGGTTAGCAATTTTTACAA
The DNA here is from genome assembly GCA_015478945.1 of Trachelipus rathkii. Classification (NCBI taxonomy): domain Eukaryota; kingdom Metazoa; phylum Arthropoda; class Malacostraca; order Isopoda; family Trachelipodidae; genus Trachelipus; species Trachelipus rathkii. The sequence goes on from JABUQX010071038.1 coordinate 31,989, forward strand.
GACGTGCAATGATAAGAAACTACGTGTGACACAATTATAATGTTTTTGCTATAAGTAGATTATATTTCTATTATTATTGTTCATAGCCAATTATTATAATTTTGAATATAAATCTGAAAATAAATTAAAAAATTATACTATTATATATATAATTAGATATATATAATATATATTATGTTATAATAATATCTTATATAGTAATATATATTAATATATAATATATATATTATATATATAATTATATATTATTATATAGTATATATATAAATATAAGAATATATATATATATATATATACTTATATATAATATTTCGAAATATATAATATAGTGTATATATAATATATGTACTATATATACTATCGTAGTAGTTGAGTAGTAGTATTCTCTGCTTCACTCAGCCGGTGGTAGGGTGGCCTGTCACCTACTGGAGGTATATATGTATAGATACACCATATCTGCTTCTCATTTTCGACACTAAGTACATGACTCTACTAATATACAAACTTACGACGACGTTTCTCTAATGCTACGTTCTTGACCATCTCGCTACTTTGAAATAATGAATGGTGTTAACCACCACAAATCCCGACAACACCTTGGTCGGTAAATCAGTGGTAACAAAAAATGTAACCCAGATTCTCTGTTTTTCTACGCCAAGAATATAACATGGAAACAGCATATTTCATGAGAAGGACAGTTTCTTTTCATTGTTGTAACAGTGTTATTGAATCTAAAATTTTTCTCCATTAAATTCTTCCAGCCTCAAAAAAGTAAGAAGTAGTTCGGCATCATTAACCAATACTGATGACGCAAAAAATTGGCTGGATACTGCCGAATACCGATAAACCTGCGAACTTGACGGTACATGTCTCTTAATATATATATATTATGATATATATTATTATTATGTATATTACAGTATATATATATATATTATATATATATATTATATATATAGGTATATATATATATATATATATGATATATAATAATATATGATGGATAGCAAGACGGTGATTAGTTAGTAAGGGAGGGGATGCCCGGAACGAATAAACCCTCCCCAGCCGAACGAAGAAAGACTCCCACGCCATCGAAAAATGACCCACCAATCCAGAAAAAACCTACCTGAGGCATTTTGTGAGCCTCAGTTTTTTACCTTTTTTGAAACTTTTTTTGGGCTTGGACCCCTTTTTGGGCCCCTGACCTTCCTGTTATGAGTGCCCCCAATAGTTTTTTACCGTGCCCTTGACCTTTTGGGCCTTGCACCTTTGTGGTGACTTTGATCCTTTTTTTCGAACCAGAATCTTGGATCTTCTCATGGGTCAGTTTTCTGGCCCACATATTGTTGTCGGCAGCCCTAATTTGGCAATCCTCTAATTTTTTTTGACAACCCTGATATTTTTTGGCCAACCACGCCAATGTTTTTGGCCACCGCGTTCCTAATTTTTTTCGAACTCCTAATTTTGCAACCCCTCAAGAAGGGTTGCTCGCAAACCGGTCGCAAGCAACCGTGTATCGATTGCCCCCTATTCTAACGCCCCCTAAAATTTTTCGACCATGGGTCATATTTTTGCCCCCGGTACATTTGGGAACCCTTTATGGGCTTACCCCGTTTTTGATGTCTTAACCGATGTTGTTTGAGCATGATGATTCGGAGTTGACCGTTGGCCAGATACCCTGGGTCATTTTTTTTTGCCCACCCAGCCAATTTTTGCCCACTCGTGGCCCACCGTCGACATATTTCGTTCCTAATGTCTTGTACCGGCATGTATTGACCTAGCCCTAGACATTGAACACCTAAGCTGCGCGTGCGCACCCGACACACACACACACACACACACACACACACCTGGGACACACACACTACACTTATATCACACATTCACTTGACACTTAATTCACCATAGATCAGCTTACATACACTTATATCTCACGTATCAACACACGAGAACCCTTGTCTTCCAATGGCATTTTGCCACGTAATCTTTTTGTCCCTTCCTTTTAGGGACTGTAGCCCTTTTTGATGTCTTTAACCTTAGTTTGAGCATGGATATTCATCCTTGACCATGTGGTGTCATATCTACCATGTTCAATTATAATTGACTTTCCACGCTAATTGATGGCTTTGATGTTCCCATCCAGCGTAAGAATTATCTAGGTGATGTTTCAATTTAGTGTCACTTGATAGTATTAGTACGTACTGCCTAGGTTAGTTGCCAGGGTAGTGCCAAGAGGCCAAGTGCAGTGCCATTGATGCCAAAGTGAGTGCCAAGTGAGTGCCCACATAGTGCCACGTGAGTGCTACATAGTGCCACCTGAGTGCCACTTTTTTTCAAGCCCTTTTCTAGCCTCTCCTGAGCCCCGGAATTAAGCCCTAAGTATGGGTGTCTACTCCCTAATGTAACTGTGAGGTATAGGTGAATCGAATAGTGTATACTTACCATCTGCTAGAATGCCTTCCGTACTTATGGAGTTAGGATCTGTTTCTGACACTTAGTAGCATAAGCAGAAATATTATAGTCTAAAGACTTAGCCACATCGTCGAGCGCAAGCTGATCCGTTGCAAACGTTGTCAGAGGTCCGGCGCTACCCGCGAGGTTCAGCTGCCCTGCCGCGAAAGCGCGCCGCCGCGTGCTGTACAGGTCAGACGCAAAATTTCCCGTGCGGTGGAGAATGCGAAAAATATATAGATTGTACTACTGAGCATCATTAAATTTCTTATTGAAATAACCTGGTAAATCTTTCATCTTCATATCATTTTGGCATTTGTTTGCTTAGCATTATGGTGACTGAAAATAAAAAAAACAATATCGAGAATATTTGATATTACCATTATTTTTTACTTATATACTTTTTACTTATACTGACGTTTTCAATTTAATCATATAATTTTAAACAACTCGTAATGTAAGCAAGAAAAAGCCCAATATGCCTGATTATATAAATCCCATTCAATTCTTTACTGCATCCGAGAATTCTGTTACGAAATAAATTATTATGTAAAAGCGAATATACTGTTCACCTCGAGTTATGCCATACAAGAGCCAGTAAAGCAGGTAGAGTTAAAAGGCGCAGTAAAGCAGTAAATCCATCAAAAGGGACAATACCTACGAGCCCCCCTCAGTGATGTTAAGGGCTATGTAATGGAACATGCCTCCTTAGTTGATTGGTCATAGGTCACTGTCTTTTTACGTGCTACTGTACTCTTCTCTGTCTCTTAGACACTTGCGTTTAGACGCTCTGTGCTACGTGCTTAATCATAAGGGCGCCTTAGTGACAGGCTACTGCATACCTAGCTTGTAAAAACGTGATCATAGGATGCTTAGCATATTCTCAGACTCTGCCGCTCTTTAAGCCCTGTCCATGTCTTGTCTCTTCTCTAACCAGGAGGCTTAACGTTTCATGACTTATCAATTGAGCTCGTTGAACATACTTCGCATGCCTTACTAAGCTGAGGTGTTGAGAGACTCCACATCTACATTTACCAGTATCCTTACGTACCTAGCATGTATAGACGGCACGGGTAAGTAGACCATAAGAAGAGGTTGTACTGTACCATAACAACAGCCGCTAGTGGATCTCGGTTATCTTCGCTCTTTCTTAGTGTTTCTTAGGGATTTGCTATGCCTCTGACTTACTGGGCTTTTATACTCTCATTGTGCTTTTAGTGCCTTTACATATCGTCTCGTCTTTATAACAAGGCTCTTCGCTTTAACCATTCTGGCTTTTACGTCGCCTTTACCAATTTGTGCTTTTACTGCTTTAAGATCATCACGTCATTATGCTTGTGATTCTGTTAAGCTCATTATAAGTTTTTATTACATATCGTTTATTTATTTTATTGTTGTAAATATTTATATTTTCTTTAAAATTAGGATTTTATATTATTAATTGTTTATTCTATTTAACTTTGTGACTTAGTATTAGGTTGTATATTCTTTTTATTCTTCTCTTAGGTATTACTGGTTGTAATTGAAGTTGACTGCTTTAGCTCTTTATCTAGTATTTTAGTTCTCTGCGTTGGATTCATTTTAATCGCATATTACACTAATGTTTATTTTTCTACTTATTCTGTATAGAGCATTAATTTTATTGTTAATCTTTTATTAATATTTACTTTTTATTATTATTATTTTTATTATGAGTTGTGTAACTTTTGATAGTTTTGTTATGAAGTTCGTTCTATGTTCATTTCGGCTGCATTAAGTGTAGATCTTCATCTTAGTGCGGTTCACAGTCGATACGTCACTCTATCATCGCCCTCTATGTATAATTGAAGTTAGTTATTTAAGATACGACGCGAGCGTATTTAGCATACTACCACCAGCTGGCACTATCACACAACAAACATACACGACCACAGACCCCAACAGCACACCATCACAGCATCACCAACGCACACACCACACTACTATACATCTAACCTTGACGGACAACATTGACTATGACACACTTACACACATTCCACTATGACACTGTACATTACTCATAGGACACTTACATCTTACACTCTACAGCACATCAAAGCACACACACACATCACATCAACACAGCATCACAGATCGTACTTCACTTCACACACAGACTTGACTACACAGTCACAGATTTGTACATATACACTCGCAGATTTTAACACTCCACCAGATTACTGTGACACCTCACCTATCAGATTTGGACTTACACTCACACAAAGGATGCATTTCACTGTTCACTCTCTAACAGATTTACTTACACTCTCACACACTAGGATTTTCTACATCACTTCTAGTCGAATGTACTTACACTTCAGTACATGCAGTTTCAATGCGGGGTCGGTTCGCAGCAGGAGTATTTACGTGTTATCAGCACACTAATTCTACTAGCTTACTGACTCCATCGTACAACGTGGATTTACTTACGACTCAATTTTACACAGATTTACGTTCACACCTCACAGGTTTCTCGTGTACAGATTTTACTTACACTCACACACAGATTTACTTACACCTCACCGTCACAGATTTCACTTAACTCACACCAGATTTAGCTTTACTACACATAACTGTCTTACAGCACACAGAATGTTAACTTACACACAGAGGATTACTTACACCATAGATCTTACTTAAGGTCCACAACAATTACTACATTACACACACGAGCACACACGCACACACACACTACCACCACACCCACCGCACTACATCACTTACACATCCATACAAGTATAATTAGTTACTACATTTTATGTTTGTAATAAACACAAGACCATTCATTTAGTACTAATCAGAATAATAACTAAAATTATTTCAAACTTTTCTTTCTAAAATCTGATCAATTGAAACTCCTTGCATCCCTCGACCTCTCACGAGCAATCACTTCTTATTATTTAACTGTTATACTATATATTAATAAATATAAGCCCTCTCTGAGTCAAAACGTATCCATCACAATTATATTTGATGAAATTTTTATTAAAACATATTATTTACGTACCTTAAGCAATGAAATTCAGTAAATCAGTAATGGTCAGCCCCTACGCACGACCCCTAACACGCCCTGACAGCTATGCAACGAGTTTTGTTCTTACGTAATCGACTTATCTGTTTTTACATCATCTTAGCGAACTGTAACTGAGTAAAAAAAGTAGACAAATATTGGTCTTTCTGTAATGAAGTAAACAGTAAAATATGAAAATGTTTTTTCACAACTTATTCAAATCTCACGATATTCACTTACATTCTAATTAACTTAGGTTGTCAATGTTATATTCAATTATCATTAGTTCAAGTTTTTTAAATATTGTTCGGATTTCTTGTAGTGTACTTTATAGTCTCATCGTCACCTAGCTTGACAATCAAACTGAGAAACGAAACAAGACCCACCCGTTACAGCGGATACGAAACTGACTGCTCTTGTAACAGGTTGATTATAACTAACTTTGCATAATTTAGGATACCTTTTTGTACCCCTGGGAGATTTAGGCCTAAGTTCAGGTCAAAATATGATTCAAACTGAACTTTTTCTGTAAAATGTAGGTGCCATAACTACGTTGAGGCCTGAAATTTAAGAGCCTAAATTTATATAGGAAGCTTTTGTAAACGGGCTAATTTATCCTAATACCAGGTCAAAGTAATTCAGTATATGATATGGATATTGTATATTATTCTGTTATAACGTATATTTCAAACTGAACAGTGCTGGCATCGGTAAGATATTTAAGCGAGTAAAAAGGTAGAATGTTTTCCTTACTTGTGATTGGTCGGGGTATCCTTAATCTCTATTGACTGTAGTGATCTGGTCGAGAATTATTCTATCAGCTCTTTGAAACTTAACTTGTTCTTTAAACTTGTAATTGAGCAGCAGGTGTGTTTTATTATCTTTAGACCCAAACTCATTTTAAAATCATAGTCATTTTAGGTGTTAAGCGGTGCACAAGTTAGTCTGATTTGTATTAAAAGTTTTTTTTTACTAAGTGCGTATATCAATTTATATATAAAGTGCTGTACATTAGGAATTAACTTATGTAATTTCAAAACACTCGAAATATGAATAATAAGTTTAATTACTATTCCTATTAACCACCGGGGCTCAGCATGAGCCCCACCGTCAGAGGCAGCCAATCCCCCGCACCCGCAGATGCGTCCCGCCGCGTCCGCCCGCCGCAGTACAACGCCCGCCGCGGTGCCGCCGCAGCGCAATATTACCGCTAAACCACCGGGTGCGCCCGCAGTCGCAATATTCCCCGCGCGAATTATTATTTCAAACACGCATACACACCCACATTCCCACACACCACACATACGACAACACGACCCACACAACATACCCACATCACACGCACTACTCACTTACACAATACGTAGATATTATTAAAAATTTTATTATTTTATTATTATACTTATGTTATTTATTAGGGATTTCACCTATTGTTAGTTATATTGTTAGTTACTAACAATTATTTAGAACACACATACACAACACGCACACATACATCCAGCCAACCCCACCACACCATCCACACACGCAAAACTCACTTACCATAAACGTATAATGTTATAAAATCATTCTTATTTTTATTTTTAGTAACACTTGTGTTATTTACTTCATGCCGCTAATTGTTATTATTATTTAGAAACACATACACAACATCGCACACGTATAAACACAACACACACGACAGACACTCACAGCAACGACGTCACTTAGCACATATTACGTATAATCATGAAACATTTTATTATTTATACTTAGTGTTATTTACTTCATGGCCTATTGTTATATTATTCTTTACCAACACACGATGCCCGCACTTCACACATCATCACAGCACACACCACCACGAACGACTTAACACATGCCAAACATACAACAGCTCGATATTGTTGACTTCCTCTCTAGAGCTTTGTGCCTCAGCTTTTGATTCCCAACTTTGATGTCCTCAGTTTTGATGCCTCAACTTTGAGCCCTCAGCTTTTGATCGCCTAATTTGTACCGTCAGCTTTTGATTACCTCAGCGTGAAGCCAACTTTAATAACACTTAGCTTGTTGCACCGGTCACGCTTAGTGCTCCTCTTTGATGACTCATCTTTGACTGGGCTTGCATCTTTGATCCCACCTATCATTGGATGAATTGCAGATCTGTATAAAGCATTACACTTACCATAAGACACTTACTACGTTAGCCTTATACACACATACCATCCATATCTACATTAATTGCACGACATATCGCAACATACAACAATAGACACTCTACGTTCACCCTGAGACACTTACACTCACCGCGCACTACACATAATGATATATTAATATTAATGAATTAGTATAGGTATATATAATATATATATATATATATATATATATATATATTACGATATATATATATATATATTATTTCAATTCGACGTGAATAGTTGCGCCTGCGGGCGCACGCGCGGGCGGGAACGCGCAAATATGCGTCTGCGGGGCGACGCGGCGGCGTGTACCGCGGCGGGTACGGCGGCGGGCGGGGCACGCGGCGGGGACGCACCGCCGGGTGCGGGTGGCTGCCTTGCGGTGGGCTCATGCTGAAGCCCTGGGTGGTTAACTTATGAAACTATGAATTAATTATTATTAGTCTAGTGAAATTAATAATGATTCCTCAATGTAAGTATTTATTATAAAATGAATACTACATTAGGTAAAGTGATTTGGTTAAATCTTCCTTTTGCTTCACACAATACAAATTACTTGCTGCACCGCTTAACTGCAGCTAAAATTGGACTATGAATTTTAAAATGAGTTTGGGTTTAAAAGATAATAAAACACACTACCGCCTCAAAGTACAATTTTAAAGAACAAAGTTAATTTTTGTAAGTTAATGTTTGAAGAGTCTTACAGATCCGACTTCAATCAAGTACGAGTCACTATAGAGATAAGGGATTACCTCGACCAATCACAAGTAAGGACACATTTTCCTTTTATACCATGCTGTAAAGGAGTCTTAGCCCGATCCAGCCATGGTTTCAGTTTGATAATATAGTTTTAAATAATAATAACCAATTCTAGACTATACTGGAAGTACCTTTTGACCTGGTATTAGGATTAGAATTAGCCGCAGCAAAAAAGGCTATCCTAATTTAGGCTAAATTAGGACTTAACGTATGTTATTGATCCACACTTTTACAGAAAAAGGTCCAGTTTGAAATATAATTTGACCTTGGAATTAAGGCTTAAATCGCCGCCGTTTTACAAAAAAAAAGGATTATCTAATATTTACTGGTAAAGGTCAAGTTATTTCAACCCATTTTTACATGAGAGGGTCAGTTTCGGTATCTGTAACAGTGCGGTTTGTTGTGTTTTTCCGTCCGTTTTGGAATTGTCAAATGGTACATAGACTAATAGATAAACGAAATCCAAATATTAACAAACTTTGAATATTTTAGTTCATCGAGCGACGATAATATAAATGTAAGGTGCAGATCAATTGTTATTTTAAATGAAACTTAGTATGATTTTATCAATAAAATACACTGGTTATGTAACAATGAAGAACTTATTTCTGTTTATTTTTTATACTTATTACTTCGCTACAAGATGAATGTATAAACAGTAAGTGAGTAGAACAATAACGTTGCAAATAGCTTGGGTTGTAGTGGGGGTGCTAGGGGCTGACCTTACTGATTTCACTGATTTATTGCTTTACAGTGGATCAAATATATGTTTTTGAATAATTTGCTTTAAAAATTTACTAAAGAGTTATTTAAAAACTTGATAGTTATATAATAAATTCTATAAACAAAAAGTATTAACAGTTAATAATGAATTCTTTGTTCAAAGATAATGATGTGATATTATAGGAAAGTTTTTATAGAAACTTTATGAACAATAATCTTAGTTATCAGTTGAATGAGTATATAAATGTTCGGTTGTTATATTTAAACATAAAATTGTTTTAATAAATTATACGTTATATGTGTAAGTGATGTGCGTGTGTGTGTGTGTGTGTTGTGTGTGTGCGTGTGTGGGTGTGTGTGTATGTAAGTAAGAATCTGTGTGTGCACTGTACAGTAAAATCTACTGTGGTAGTAAAGTCCTGTGTGTGAAGTAAATCTGGATGTGTTCGTCAAGTAAATCTGTCGTGTAATAGAATCTGTGTGTGATTGTAAGTAACATTCGTGTGAAGTGTAAATATAATTCGTTGTGTGAGTTAAGTACATCTGTGTTGAGTGTAAGTACACTACTGTCTGTGGCAGTGTAAAGTAATCTGTTGATGTAGTACAATCCTGTGTGTGTACGTTAAATTCTGTGTGTGAGTGTAGTAAAGTCTTGTGAAGTGTAAAAAATGATGTGTTGATCGTAAGCTTTAAATCTGTGTAGGTGAAATTATCTGTGGTGTGTAAGTAAATCTTGTGAGTGTAGAGTAAAGTCTGGTGAGTGTAATAAAGCTGTTGTAATGTAATTTGTGTGTGTAATAACATCTGTGTGTAATAACAAATCGTGGTGTGTGTGTGTGTTGTGTTTAAAATGTAAGTGTTATGGGTAAATGTAAGTGTCAAGTGAATGTGTGTATGTGTCATAGTGAATGTGTGTCAAAGTGTAAGTGTGTGTGGATTGTGTCGTGTGCTGTGTGTGTCGTGTGCTGGGTGTGCTGTTATTGTGTGTGTGTGTGTTGTTGTGTGTGTGCTGTGTAGTGGTTCTCCAATAAATATAAAATAGGCATGGAGTAAATTAACACTAAGGTAGTAATAAGAAAAAATAAAAGATAAATAATTAAATAAAATTAATAAATAATAAAATAATAATAAAAGTAAAAGTAATAAAATAAAATAAAAAATAAAAGAATAAAAATAAAAGCATTAAAACAAAAGGTAAATTAAATAAAAGTGAATAAAAATGAAATAAAAGAATAAAAGTAATAAAAATAAAAAAAAATGAAAGAATAAAAAATAAAAAACAAAATAAAAGTGTTAATTATGATAAGTTAAAACAGCTATGAAACATATATTAAAGGCCAACAAACAAAAACGTTTAAGCCCAGTAAAGCAAAAGCTGGAATGGTGCAATGCCGAGACTGTAAGGCAGTAAAGGCAAGTAGTTAAAGCGAGATAAAGCAGTAAAGAGGTCGCATCAAACATTGCGTGAGTGCTTAGGTCAATAACCCTCTCTTCCGGTTTCTTGCTTTACTGCTTTAAGGTATGCTAATATGCAAATTTTTTTTAAAACAGTATAGTAGAACAGTAAAGCAGTAAAGCAGAAATCAGTTAAAGAGTAAAACAGAGAGTAAAGCAGTAAAGCAAATGCATATTATACAAACAGTAAAACATGTTAAAGCAGTAAAGCAGGAGAGTAAGCAAAAGCAGGAGATTAAAGCATAAATGCAGTAAAAACAGTAGAAGTATTATTACGTAACACTAGGGAGTGAGTAATGCTTTGTGGTTTTACTGTGCTTTATCTTCTGCTTATACTCTCTCCTGCTGTTACTGCTTTAAAGGCGATGCTAAAGTAATATTTTAATAAATATTTCAGCCTAATTGTAAGTAAAAATGAATGGATGGATCTTTAGTCGACTCTGGATTTTTTCTTCTTACATAAATTTTTAAAAATTTATAAATTAAACGTATTATTAAATATAATAAAAATATGTTAATTAAATATATTGATTAATTAATTAGACGTAATGTATGGACCATATTTAGGTCGCGAAAATGTTTTAATATAAAAATTTAATGTAGAACATAAAAATGAATGACTATCATTAATCTAGTGTTTTTCATTTCCCGCGGAATTGCTCTGGCGACGCACGCGAGCGGGCGGTTTCGTCGGAGGGACTTGCCTCGAGCGGATCCCTCTGAAACGGTTTGCGGGTCACTGCTCAAATAGCCTTAGATTATAGCTGATGCTATAAGTGTTAAAAAAATACTAACTCATAGTAGGTAGCAATTCTAGCAGATTGTAATATACACCGATTCAGTTCCTCATACCTTATACATATGGGAGACACCCATATTAAGAGCTATGTTCCGGCGCAGGGAACGCCCTTAGAAAATGGCTTGAAAGAAAAAGGCACGTGGCATATGTGGCACTCACTTTGGCACTATGTGGCACTCACATATTGGCACTCACTGGTACTCATTGGCACTCACTTGGCAACTTGGGCATCCACCTGGCACTCACCTGGCAGTCGTCTAATACTCATAGAACACTGATAGAAATCCCTAGATACTTCTTACGGTGGTTGCGGAATCCATCAAAAGCCATCAGTTACGTGGGTCAAAAATTGCCCCTGGTTATGGCTGGGTCAATGGATGTAATATCTGGTCAAACAAGTTAAGACATAAAAATAAAATGGGCTAAATGCTCCCTAAAGGAAGGGAAAAATTACCCGGTGGGGTCCAAAACATAAACCCATCGGAAGACCAGAAAGGTTGGTCGTGGGTGTAGTCGTGTAGTATGATAAGGTGCAATGTAAGTCGTCTATGGCGAAATGTAAGTGTCAAAGAATGTTGTATAAGTGTAAGGTGGTGTGTGTGTTGTGTGGTGTGTTGTGGTGTGTGGCGCCACGGCCACGGTGTGTAGTGTTCGAAAGTTAAGGGTAGGTCATAATAGCGTACAAGTAGGTAACGAGAATATGTACGGGTGGCCACGAGTGGGGCAAAAATTGGCGTGGGCAAAAAATGGACCCAGGTATCTGGCAAGTCAAGGCGAAATATTTTTTGGTCGTTTGAAAATTTATGGACATCAAAAAATGGGCTTACACCCATAATAGGTCCCAAAAATTAGCCCGGGGGGGCAAAAATTACACCATGTCGAAAAACTAGGGGCGTAAACATAGTGGCAATAACGTCACACGCTTCTTACGCAAACGTTTGCGCACCCTCTTCGAAGGTGCAAAAGTGGCGGGGTTGCCCCGGCCCCCTGAAAAAAAGTTAGGGTCGCAAAAATAGGGTTTTGCCAAAAATAATAGGGTTGCCAAATAAATAAGGGTTGTCCAAAACAAATTATGGTTCTCAATAAATTTAGGCTGCCACCGAAATCGGGCAAAATTGACCGCAGTGAAGCTCAAATGGATTTGGTCCGAATAAAAAGGATAAAGTCCCATAAAAGGTCAAGGCCCAAAAGAGTCTAAGTGCGCAAGGCAATGTGTGGCTCAAGCAAAGTCAAGCCCAAAAGGGTCAAGCCCAAAAAGGTCAAAAGGTAAAAAATGGGTCAAAATGCTCAGGGTAGTTTTTCTGGTTGGTGGGTTTTCGATGGGTGGTTTTCGTCGCTGGGGTTTAGTTTTTCGGGTCCGGAATCCCCTCGTCCTACTACTCTGGTGATGATTAGTCATCATCATTGTCTGCTATATGAAATGTTTCTTTTTCAGTTGCAAATGATAAAAAAAATTATATTGATTATTAATAGAACACATTTAGCATTTAAAAATAGTAAGTAAGAATTGATTAGAGATAAGACAACAATATTCGGTGTGATCTGAGATACAGAGAAAAGATAGAATCAGACGACAAAGAAGTGATCTTAAACCAGATAAAGAGGAAGAAATACATGATAGTAACAGTGTCAGAACTCTCCAGAAATTACGTACTGAGCAATATATATAAGTAAGTATAAGTCATCTATTGTGTGTTCATTTATTTATTATTAGGCGACCCCCTAACATATCATTTCTTGACTTGATTGACTATCCTGATATAAACGAGTACAATACTAACTGCTAACAACAACAATCCATTATTAAATCATCATATATTATAAATTCATCTATTATATTATCGAGTATTGTCTCACTAATTGAGGACACCTTCAAGATGTCTCAGTTGCAGTGACATTTGATGTTGATCGTTAGATAGGAGATATTAGTATACTAAGGTGTTGATTATATTATTTTACTGATTATTTATTATATGAGGGTATTATGTTACTTGTGTTAATGTATAATGTAATATATATATATACTATTAATTATATATATATCTCTAGTATATATAATATATATATAATATTATATATATATTAATATATTTATATATCATTATAATATTTATAGTTATATATATAATTAAATAATATATATAATAATATATAATATATATATATACTATCTATATTTAATATATAGTTATATATTAATATATATCCGTATTATATATATATATATATATATATATATATATATATATAATATACATATAATATATAATTAGATCATATATATATATAATATTTATATATAATATATTATCAATATATATAATATTATATATAATTAGTAATTTTATATATATATATAGGTATATATATATATAATTAATATAATATTATATACTATATATAATATATATATAAAAATTATCATATATAGTATATAATATATAATATTATATGATATTATAATATGTATTTCTGTGTAGGGGAGTCGGAGTCGGCAGTCGAGCGTTTTCAAGGGGTAAGAGTCCGGAGTCGTGATCAGAATTTGTCCCGAAAAAGTTCGGGATGTCGGAGTCGGGACGATTTATAAAAAAAACGACCCCTCACCCCAAACCAATTTTGTATAGAACTTTTCCCGCCCAAACTCGTTGGAAATAACTAATTGAATTTTTTATTTTATTTATTTTATATTATTATTTTTTTTGTTTTGATTTTGTTTGAAGCCAATTAAATTGTTTATTTTTAATTTTTCTTATATAAAAGAAAAAAAAACTTTTTTCACCGCGTTTTTAACATGTCTCATTTTTTTTCTTGCCTGAGGTTCCGAATATCGCTTAAATTTTTTTTGAGGAAACAGTAGTTCATCCTACGCGACGCAAAAAAACATTTGCAGAGATATAGACTTTATATAGTATTATATTATAATATTAAATATTATATATAAATTAATATAAATAGTATATTATACTATATAATATATATATAATATAATATAGTATATATATATATATATATATAATATTATATTTTTTTTACAGATAATATTTAATACTACACATACATAGACCTAATCTAGTGAGAGGTTACTCGATTAACATCCGAGTAAGACGCCGAGCTAAGCCCAAGGAGAGTAATAGCTCCATTCTTCCACCACCGTCCGAACCTGGACCTCGCTTTGTCGGCGAGCTGCTCACCACTGAAAGCTTATCGTTCGCTATATTATATATATAATATATATATTATATATATTAATATATATATATATATATTATAAACTAATAATTATAGAATATATATATAGTCTTATCTATAATAATATATTAATACTAATATAAATATATAATATAAATTTGTATTAATGTTTGTTGTGACCACCGCTGTTATCTCAAATAAACTAGAGCCCAATCTAGGAAAACGAGGCATATTTCGCAAATCAGGCAAGCTAATTACCTATTAAAAGACCCTTTCAAAGTTTGCCGCACAATCTTTGTTCTGCATGAGGTACGACTGGTATCTGGCTCATCTACACAATACAACTTTATAGAGTTATTGCGATACCGGTAATTCAAAAGCATATTTTACTTTAGAACATACTAAAAACTCCGGTCCACTTTGACTACCGTCAGAATATATGATGCCCAAACCATCAGTACACCTACCAATCCTTTCTTTAAATGTTGCAAGTGATCAACACTCAATCAACCCCTGCGAAACCATTCAAAAATTTCCAAACAGCTATTACAGATGAATGTTTTCTTAACATCAAGGTACACGTCTTCCTAATTTCCCTTATTGTGTCCCCTGTCTTCTTTGTCGTGTCTACTATCGAAGAATTTTATTAGTCTCGTAGTTATCAATGCATGTAAATTATTTTATAGACTTGTATCATGTTTCCTACGAGAAATCGCCTTTCTAAAGAAACATGTCATAACTCTTCAGCCTTCGATCCTCTAGCTCTAAACCTCGAAAGCCTAGAAATCATCCTTGTTGCACTACTTACACTCTCGTCCTGAATATCTATGGTCTTTTCTTAAATAAGCTAGCCCATAACTTTGTGAGCACTTACTCTAATACTGGTACCTGCGTAAAAATAGTATTATACAGCTAGCTATAACTTGTTAGTTTTGAAAACCATATTGCAATTTATTATAGCTTTAACATCTTATAGAATTTATCCCTTGCTCCCAAGACACTGATGTAGCTACGTTCAGATTGCTGTTCTTCTCGATCTAAATTTTTTTTTTGTCCAATTTTTATGAAAATCCCCATTCATATAGTAGTTAAATTTTTATTTGAGTACCTAAATGAATAAATAGTAACACTTGTTTACTAGTAAAATTGCATTTGCCAACTTAGTCTGTCGAACTAAAAGTTTATCAATTTCATATTGAATCTTTATATATCCATCATTATTCCTTACTAAGTGTTGCCGACTTTGTGGTGATAATCTGCAAAGCTTAGAAAACTTGTGATCTAAGATCCCCTATCCAAATTATATATATGATATATTATAAGTATATATATATATAATTATATATGTATATATATATATATTATATAGTATATATATATATACTATATATATATAATACTATATTATAAGTATATTATACTATATCTATATATATAAATATATATATATAAGATATATATATATGGAACAACACCCACTTCAACTAAGAAATCTTCATCACTCACAAATGCTTTCCTCGCTTCTATTAATAAAATATATAACTCTTAATTTGCTTGATTAACTAAATTTTTGATTCGTTATTAAAAAATTAAAATTAAGAGTTTCTGACTCATCCAAAAAGTTTTGATAATCTTAAATATATCAGGGGGTTGAACATCCTGACCGCCCCCGTCTACGGCCTTAGATAGTATATATATATGTATATATATATATATATATATATGTATAAATATATAACAAAAATATATAATAATATACCTTATATAATATAATTTTTATATATATGATATGCAAATACAATGGTATTGGAAGTAAGTGTTACCAAATATTGATATTTTAGAAAGATAATCGATTCTATAAATTGCCTTAGGAGAGTTGGCAATAACAAGGCACCAAACTAGAATCTTTCTATCAAGTAGAATCATTGAATTCTATTGAAAAATAAAATAAAATTAAAATGTTTTATTCCAGATTACACAGAAAGAAATTAATTGTGGAAGAAAAAATAAACAGAATATATAATATATATATAGTAAATATTACTATAGAAATATATAGATATAATAATATATATGATAGATAATGTAATATATATCTATATATATTATATAAAAAATAGTATATATTATGAATATAATATATATATATTGGAATGTATTTTTTACAAATATATAGTATATAGTTTAACTCATATATATATAATATATATAAATAATAATAATATTAGGGGTACTGCAGCGTTTGATAATTTCACCAAAACTTTTAGCAACCTACTAATTATTTATAACAAAATGTTTTTTTCTTTTATTTTTTTTTTTAATCCTTACCACTATCTTCTGTTATTAAGAATAGTAAATTTTTATTTAAACTTGATACAACGAGCTATTAAAACTGTTAAACCGATTCATATTATCTTATATTTATAATATATATGATATAATAAAGCATATAAATTTTATATACGATACAGTTTCATATGTAATAATATATATATATATATATATAATATGATAGTATATTTAAAAAAGTATATAATATATTGGAATGTATTTTTTACAAATATATCATTAACTTTTAAAAATAATAAAACACTACTACAAACTAGTCATTTATATTAGTACCATTGTCTTAATTTCGAAAATCGCATTATTTTTTTATAGATACTTTATATGAATAAAATATAACAAATTTAACGAGATTTTTTTGCCGAGTTATATCTGACCATCATTACAGAATTTGAATAATATTAAAACTTCAATAAAAAGTAATAATAATAATAAATATAGATAATTTTATATTATATATGTATATAAAAATATATTTAATATATTATATTATATATTATATATATATATCATATTACTATATATATATATATTTAATATATTATAATATAATATATACATATATATTATTATATATATATATATATATTATATATATTATAATCATATTATAAATAATATATGATTATATAATATATATATATAATATATATATATATATATATAATATATATATAATATTATATATTATATATAATATATATAATTATATATGAAATATATATATATATATATATATTATATATATATATAATAGCTATATATATATACGGTATATTATATGTGCATAGTTTATTCCTGAGTATTGAGTATTTTCTAAAGTGCGATAACCTCATTAATAATGTTAATTTTTTCTAGTGCATATATATATATATATATAATACCATTTTGCTTAATGTTTCCCATGACATTCCATGCCTAATGGTTCGCTTCTGTTATGCGTTCATATCCACTCATCCTCCAGACACATATCATATACACATTCTTATAGTCCACACCCCTCTTCTAGACAACAATCTTAGCAGACATCCTATCCTTATATCCATACGTGTAGGGAAGAAAAATTGCCCACATCGTATGTCCTGCCAGTTGTCGTAGAAGGCCACTAAGGGATGGTGGTAGTTAGGTTGTGCGCTGCGCCAACTACCAACTTATCTTTTGCAGGAATGCTAAATTGCATGCCCGGGAGTAGGTCGTGATCGTAGTAAAGCGCCCCTTCTCTATCCTTTCGGCGAAAATGTATGGATCGTAGCTGTATATGAAATGTCAGAGGATAAATGTTGAGGAGATGAGGAGAGAGTGATGGATGTATTTAGAACGGTCAAATTGTGTATTTGCTCGCTGTGCCTGAAACAAAGATGAAAAGGAAACGTGAAATGGTGGTGTGGTTGAAACGTGTTTGTGTTTTGCGGTGGAAAGGGAATGAGAGGGGGATAGAAGGTTTTGCAATTCCTATGAGTGAGTTGTGGTAGATGGAGCTAGGTAGATTGTGTGGGAGTACTAGAGAGTCTAAAGGTTAAATATTAAGTTGAAAAGGTCAAACTATGTGTGTGCGACATATGAATAGCCATCTGGAGGTAATCGTTTGAATAAGAGTACGATTTTCGGATAATCTGGAATGATTTTGTTGGATGGGGGGGAATAGGAGATTCAGGTTCATTGCCACATATCTGCCCATTCCAAGGGAGTTTTTTTACAGTTGTCACCAACCACTCACGGGCCAAGAGCCCTATCAGGAGGGGTGTAGACTCTCAAACAGTTCACTCCTCTAGCGCAAATATTCACGCATTGAGCACAGACGCAGGCTTTAAAAAGTGAGAGAGATTAAAGTTCAGCTAGGAATACAAAGAAGATGGAAGAGAAGTTCCACAAAAATCAGAGGGGTGAAAGAATAAGGAAGCACTCTAGCAAGACTACCTGGAGTTGACCAAAAGGTTCAGCACAATATCGTGGCGCAAAATACCGCAACCTGTTGTGCTATCGAAGGCTCGTAAAGGTGGTGTACGCGAGTGATAAGTTCCCGAGGCACTGTTGCGCTGCGGTACCTATATGGATAAGATAAAACACGAACATCGCCTCGCATACGAATAGAGGTCAGTGAACTGGAAAGTTACAGGAAACAGTTTATAACCTTTTGGGCCGTTGACATCGACCCTGTCCAAAAGCCGGGTGTGAAACCAGAGCCCCCCCCCCCCAGAATTGAGAGCAGTACTCCTACATGGGCGCATGAGACCTTTGTATAGCGGAGCAACAGAGAAAGAGGAGGAAGCATCTCAAGTCAGTCTAAACAGACATTCTCAGTTCTTTGGAGCCGCCCTAGCAACAGTGTGAGTGAGGTTCCAAGACATTTTTTGTTCATGTTAAGGCAAGGGATGTTTATATTGTCAACAGGAGAGACGACAGAAACGTCGAAAGAAGACCAGGAAAGTTGTAAGGGTGAGTTGATTGAGAACGGAGAATTTTGTAAAGTTGGGTTTTAAAGATGAGATTCACAAGTTATTTTTATCAATCAGCGAGAAATAAAATCGGAAAGATTAAGACAAGAGGCAAATCTCGCAGAGGTAAAAGTGGGAGTAGAATTGTAATATGAAGTAAAGAATGAAGGGTTACGAGCTCGGATACGAGGATAATTAGAGGTGCAGGTGAAGAAGATCATTAGATGACAGAGTAGGAAAATAGAAGTCAGGTAGATAAGACAGAGACCCTGAGGAACAGCACTGATCGACAGAAAAGAAAAGAAGGTCCCCATCAGACAACAGCTTCGATATTGAGGCGATTTGGAGAAGAGCTAGATATAAATAAGCAAAGAAGAAGGAGGGAAATCAGAACGATGGGGGCTTTTTATGGAGGCAGTGAGGCGTGCCATACTCGTCAAATGCCTTGGATATGTCAACAAGCGCCACCACTCAAGTTTCCCCGTAGTTCCTAAGAGCTAAAACCATACAATCGTTTAGGATAGCGAAGTATATTCGTCGTAGACTTCTTTGCAACCGAGAGCCGTACTGGCGATCGAGGTGAGTTTCCAGATGATCTCTTAACTCATTAGAAGGGTTTTCCAAAATATTTATATAGAATACAAGTGAGAGCTTACGGGCGACTATGTTAGAAGGATCAGAGTTGGCTTCCTTTTTTTTTCGATAGGTTGGACATGTGAAGCTTCAACACAGTAGAGGAAAGTGCTGAGTTGAGACATAGAGAATGTAGTTGAAGCGAGGGGCCGAAAAGGATTGCGTTTCAGTTGGAAAATTAGCACACAACACCTGATCAAATCGAATAAGAGGGGAAAGGCAGATTACAGAAGTTGTTAAAGAGATGAAAGATTTGTGAGTAGGAGAACCTAGAGATTAGGTACTTTCCTTTGATGAAACCAGCTTTGCTCTCGAAGAGTATCCCCTGCAAAACGATTTCTAGCTGAATGTAAATTGAGCGAGAGCTGATCGGACGAAACGAGAATTTTTCCACACCCGATGGTCACTGTCTCTAGCCTGAATGCAGAGGAATGAAGCACCGATCGTAACTGAAACAAATATGAATGGAAATGAAAGATTTAGTTTTTAGAAGGAATGAATGCAGACTCAGAAAAATTTAGCTGAAGAAGGAAGAACCTGCTACAATGCCTGCATCAAACGATTGCGCAATAAAATACATAAGAATTAAATTTTATACATGCCATCAAAATTTGTGTTGGGCTGTGCAAAATTTTGCTATCTCTGCAACTTGGAACCTTACACTTAAGTCCATGGTCTACAATATTTTATAATCATGTTATGGAGGAACAGCCGACTTGAGCCTACAGAGAATCGTTTACGGACAGAACAAACATGTCTCTCATTCATAGATAAATACTTTTATTTTATTGACTTAACTATTATTATTATTATCGTATTATTATTATTTATTATATATTGATTATTATTGATTATATATTGCTATATTATATTATTATTATTATTGTTATGTGTATTGTTATTGTTATATTATTATATTAATTATTATTATTAGTATTATTATTATTCATTTGAGACTGTAAGGATGCAAAATTTTGATCGCAAAGAAATTTCGGGAGTTGAACCCAATGACCTTCCTGTCTACAGCAGTTATGATATATTATTATATAAAAATAGGTATATTATATATATATATAATATATAATATATATTATATATGAATATATATATATATTATATAGTATATATATATATATATATTCTATTATATATATCATGCAACAAATTGGATTCCTAATATTTTGGTTTGAAAGTTATTGTGAATGTGAATACGAATATAATAATTGGAAAGAAATATGGTCAAAATGCCATACTGATTAATTTTCACAATAAAATTAATTTTGCGGGGAAATTTAGCTATTGTTACCATCATGTTTTATTTAGCCTTATTATTTCTCTACCCGCCAATTGGAGAGAGTATATAAACTAACAATGCTTGATTCGCGGCACGAACCGCTTTTATAAATTTTGTAAATAAATTAGATAACTAAATAAAACTAAAACGAAGTTCATCTAGTTTTCTGCAAATGTGGCAAAGAAGAAAATAATATAAATAAAAGTCTGTAAAGAAAGAAAATCTTATTATCGTTTAAGCCTAAACCCAGACTAATTCCTTCCAAGTTGGTGTATCCCAGGAGTGACTCACGAATTAACAATAAAGAAATAAAGATTAAATTGCATATTTCAGCAAAATGAATGTAGCAAAAAAAAAATAAAAAAGTAAGATATTTCTAATGAAATTAAAAACTTTGGAAAAATAGCCAATATAAGCTAGGCTACTCACGCACGCCACAATAAATTGCGCCTTCAAAGCAAAATAACAATAAAAAGAGACTATGTGGTTTAGTGCGGATTCATAAATATAAGCAGATGAAAAACGAAAAAAAGAAAAATCTTTTTTTCTACAATATATAAAGTGAAAAACACAAATATCAAGAAAAAAGTTATAGTTAAACTCAGCCTAGTACTAGTTCGTATAGCAGCTTTAGCCTAGTCTGAACTATCTGTCCTCTCTTAAGGCCTATATAAGTAAGCTACAACTATTTTCATGGCACAGGCCTATTTTTATATATATAATGGGTTTACAAAAAAAAAAAAAAATTTTTTATTGTTTATTTTTTTTGACAATTTTAACAAAATTAGCGCTACTCTTGGTAATTGTGTATTAAAGTGAGTCAAGTGCTTTACAACAAATTAACTAATAAAACAGTGAAATAAAAGTTTTTTAAAAGTGAAAGAACAATTAAGACTGTGTAAAAAAAAAAAAAAAAAAAAAAAAAAAAAAAAAAAAAAAAAACTTTTCTTGTGAAATTACAACGATGACTTCGACTAGAAGCAGGTCTGGTGCTCAAAATTTAAATAATCCAGTCTGGAATTTCTATACATGCATGGTAAGATGTTGAAATAAAAATGAAATATGAATAAGTTAGGAAGATTAAAATAGGAACAATGGTCACAACTCAAATAACTCATCGGTTGAGAGTGATCGTTCTCCGCACCGCATCAAACGATTACCACATCGAAGAACTAGGAAAGGTACTGCTCTGGTGCAGGACATTCCTCGGTCTTGACAACAAGGGAGTGGGAAAGTGGTAGATGAGAGTGCGAATTTCTAATTTAGCCCTATATTTTGTTTACTGATATATCCGGACGAAGGTTCCAACTCTCGTGTCCTCTCTTACCTTCCTATAACTTCAAGTAAATAAGCTATCTCTATCAACGAAAAACATATAAGGAATTGGTTGCTTGTACACGTGAAACTAGGCTGCCATCTGATAACGAGAAAGCTGAAAACGTTATTTCGCAGGAGCTTAACCTGGTGAAAACCACAGCATATCTTATACAAATTTGAAAGCAATATCATTAGGGAATCCGCAGTTTGTTCAATGGCTTCTCCAATAATGAAAAGACCCTTTATGAAACAGATGTTCTTCGTGTTCTAGCTCTGAGTGATCTGGTACCGTTATTAACAGTATTGAAAGGGTTGTTCATTTGGCAAATAACGTTAAAAGGGAATCCCGCAAGCGGGTCATAGTCAATTCCTATCCCAGATTATTCAACTCAATGCTGTGACTCCAAAAAAAAAGGGCAAGCTGATCCCAACCTAGGAAAGAAGACCTACATTTCACACAAATTGATTTTGGACCCCAAAAACTAAGTGAGATGTTTCCAGAAGTTGTGAGGCCTCACATATCAAGCTAGAATCAACTAGGATCTAACAGATGTCTCGTAGTATAGGTTGGGACAGAGGTCGCTCCCCTGGCTGGAACAGTGGTTGTTCTACCCGTCGTCGATCACATAGCATTTAAGAGTATTAATAAGAATATTTGCTTACTACCAAATTTCACCTTCCGTGAAATGCTAGCAAAGGTGCCAAGGAGGCACTGCAAAAATAAAGCTCCTTTGTTGACAAATAAAATCAGCGGCTGGACCTAGCCTCGCTATCCTCGCAGGGAAACCCTCAGTATATGGGGTGGAGTTTACGCCCCCTGTACAAAGAAAGTGCGTTTTAATCCAGTGGGTGAACGTATACCGTAAAATTTGTAAAAAGTTTTCAAATAAATTAGCTATACCAAATTAAAAGTAATTAATATCCACCTAAAAAAAATAATAATTTACAATATATATAAAATGTTGATACAAAATAATAAAAATAAAAAGTTCAGATCAAGAAAATGCTAATAATGGCATACAAAACAATCTGAATATATATGCGAGAGAGCTTTCTCAGTTGAGTGAAAAATGAATCTTGTATATGGGAACAATGTGTGATTTCCTCCGATACATTAGTGGTAAGGGTAGGATATCCATTATCAAGGTAGCGACGTCAGTTACTAGGCTGGAAATCTTTATTCCAATGCCTAAATAAACACTTGGACTGCGGGGTTTGAAAATAATGGCCAGATTCTTGCCAATCGGGTCAATCGCTTCCCAAAGTTTTAAAATGTAAACCGAACTTAAAAATTTTGCAATTAATTGCCTCCTTCGTATATATGACCCCGGCAATTTTTCCGCCTTTTAAAAAAAAAAAGCAATTTTTTAGTTTTGTGGATAAACGGGGGCGATAAAGGGAGTTCATTTCCTATTTTAAAGGCTTCTGCAGAACGAAAAAAGATGCTATTGGGCCTTTTCCTAGCAGCTGCTGCATGGAAGTCAGTTATTAACATTTAGTGATTGTACTAACTAAATAAAATTGAAATTTATTGGACTAAAGCGGGAATATGAGCATATATTTTTAATCGCTTGTAATTGATAGATTAAGTTTTAGGATAGATTTTTTTAACTAAATAATAAATATTTAACCTTATAATTTTTACTCAATATTATAATTGAGGCCACAACTGGTCTTCATGGTTACTGAATCATTCAAGTGGAATGATCCCTGGAAGCACACCATAACAAGATGATTTTATAATTATATAAATTTAACTCTTTCTCCCAAACTCCCTTTTTCCCTTTCTCTTTCTAACTTCTCTATTAGGTGAATATAAAATGTTGTTTGATGATCTTATTATAAATTTTGAGAAAATGTTAATGTGGCGATACGATATAATTATAAATCAATAATGATCCTGTGGGGTAGCTAATCCAGGCGACAGATGCCTCCTACAAGTGTAATGAAAAATATGAAATGAATCAAGGGGTATGAATACAAAGTGGATATAATAAACGAAAGTGATTTTAAAGTAATTACAAGTGAAATGGCTTTACAAAAATTTCCCCCGCTTTACTCCGCTGAACAAAATTCCCTAAATGAATTATTCCTTATAAATTAAAGTTATGGTTCCCAAATAAATACATTAAAAGTCGCAGATCTCTACTAGTTTATATATTAAGGCCAAAGAAGCAGATAGGCAGGTGAGTAATGCTGGGGTCTTTCTCCCTCGCACTCACTTGGGATTTCCGATTTCGGTAAGCTTTCTAAACCAGTGCGGAGTCGAATAGTAGCCGCATTTGAAGCTTTATTGAACAAGACGAGCTGTTCGACGGACCAGATCTTCAGTCTCCTTAACTTAAATGATTTCACGAACATATTATGGGTGTTAAATGTATGTTTCTGTTTTAGACCTTAAAAAAGTATTACATATCCCAAATATTAAATCACTCCCAATGTCCTTAACATATAAATTACTTCTTTTGGTGGAAGTTTCTTATATAGTATTGTAGAAGGCTCCCATTCCAGTCCCACAAGTTTTACGAAATACATCAATCTTTAATTCTTTTCTAAAATCCCCTAACATTTGTTTATATATTGAAGGGCATTCAGACGGAGCCTAATGTCATGATGAACACATGAAGATTTTAAAAATGGTACTAGATCGGTTAAAATCGTTTTAATTTGAGAGCTTAGTGGCTGAATAACGTGCCAAATTGGACTATCTCTCGGGTACAATATTTATGTGTTTGATGTGTTTACGAAGGCTCCATGCTCGCCTAATGAGGATCAACCACTGCTATTTATGAGATATCCCCAAACCCAAGGACATCAAGAGATTTACGTTCTTTCATAGCAGTTCTAAAACTATTTTCGCTCTTTCTCTTCGGGTATTTCTCTGGAAATTAATTTCTCCTCTCTTTCTTTTCTCGAAGGTGCATCCCATACTCTCAACGCCAAGTAAAAGGAATCGCTGAGGCAGAGAGCCTTTTAAATATGCAAATTGCCCTCAAAATGCTAGTACGCTTTGGTCTTTCCTTCCTAGATGAATGCTCAAATCATCGCTGTTTCAGCTGATGCTAGTGCATACCAGCCTTGGCAGGTGTAGTCGTTTTCTACCGAAAAATGAACAACAGTTCCGCGTGGGATTTTACAGTTATCTGATTGAATCCTAGCTGAAATGGTTAAAGTATAATAGTAGTCAAGAACTCCGTTGCCTTGGTTTAAAACAATTAATGGAATTTTTCCACATATTATGAAGCAAGGAAGTAGGATGTTTCTTGTGACAATGCTCTTTCAGTCACACAGTCCCTTAAAAAAGAGACTGATACTAATCACTTGATACCAAGGGAGCAGCGATACCTAACTTTGCTTTGTCTGAGTATGACATGACTGTACATTGCATAAATTAAATTCTGAAGAAAATTCTTCTTGCAGATTTCCTAACAGCCAGAAACTCCACTCAGAGAACAACTGAATTGGCCATCAAATTATGCACCCTCTTCCATTCTGTGGAAACAGTAGGAAATAGATTCCGCGAAACAAGCTCTTCTCTTCAAATTGGAGATCAGATGCCTCTGAAGCAGAAGTCATTCCAGAAGTATGCCTTGATGAAATAAGTGTCCCCCCTTGGTGTCACCGAGATTTTCTAACCTGCAGCAGAACTTTTTCACAGAGGTATGACGGTTATCTCTTGCACTCAATTTTTCATATATTGCGCAATGATTGTATTTAAGCTTTGTTCGTGTCAGAGTTGACTACAAGCGAACGTCACGCAGCACAAGAGAGCTGATGTACTAACTGTCAAAATCATTAAATTCACCAAGAAAATACGGGTCAAAGCTTACAAAAAGACTCTATTATTATCCGGCAATGACTTGTTCTCACTAGTCGTTGATGATCTTTCACGCACTTTTGAACCACGTGCTATTGGGTTCAAGAATCCTTTATTCTCTACGCTGTTATTTCTTATTCTCACTCTTTAAGGGCATTCTTGGTTGTTAGAAAAACTCCTGGCAAATCCCTTAGAAAGCGCTTGTGTATCGGATATGAAATATCGGCAAAGTACGTAAAGGAATTGTACAAAGTTGTGTGCCATGTCAGAGGAGCTAAATCCTTTTCGCAAAATATACCCTCATATGAATCTTAATAAGGCCGTATCGGCCATATTCAAGTAGTCCATATTGGACATTCTTAAAATCTCAATGCAATAAAGCTATAAGTACCCTTTTAAATTGATTATAGTTTCTTCCCGTTATCTCTTTGCTTTCACCTTTAAAAAACATAGAAACCTCAACCATAGTGGTAGGTTACATTACTAGAGAATTCACCATGTGGATGGTAAGGACTTCACATTGTCTGGATAAGAAGCGGCAGTTTACGTCGACCCTTACTTCAAGAGAGTGGTGTGTGAGGAGTCTAGGATCCCGCATTAACTTTACCTCCGCCTATTACATCCCACAAAAGCACTGGCCTCGATCGAAACTCCATAGACATTGTTTGAAGATCTTTGCGAGCCTAAGCCTGGTCGGGACCTAGAGTTGGAAGATTGAAGTATTATTGGCTAAGGATCTTCTCTGCCATTGGTGCTATTTGTGTCTTGCGTACGCCATTGAAATTAGAAGGAATCACCACTGCCATCTTAATGATGGGTCAAAATCCAACTCTTCTCCCTGGAGCATTAATAGATCAACTGGAGTCCTCCTTCCCCCTGTCCATGAAAAAACTTAAAGTGAAGAAACTAAAATTATTCTAGCGACTCCCTCTGTCTCCCAGATCTTACGCTGCCAAGAACCCCCAAAATATTGTGCCATAATAGTCCTGCCACAACAATGGCCCAAATTTGTAATCACTAAAAAAACAGGCAGTATGCAGAACAAAACTAAGAAAACCATATATCATGCCCTATTCACCAGTAGTAAAGTATCTGGAAATAAATGTGTACATAAATTAAGAATAATCAAAGTACAATGGTGAACAATGTTAATAAATGTAAAGCCATATTTTTTGTTAAATAATGAATGTGAAGAATTAGATGATTTATAAAGAAAATTTCTATTGGTGCTAAGTTTATATAGTTCTATGATGCAGTATAGTCTTGTGATAAGTGTGATATAAAGGTGAAAATTTCCCTGTAACATGTTGAGTCTTTTAGTTAGGTCATTTTGTTAGATTGTTAATGTTTCCCCTGCTACTACTTGACGTTTTCATCTTACATCTTCTGCTCTTCCTCTAAAAATAAGTATTTTAGAAGTGGCTGGTGTTCAGGGGGTAAAATCTGCCCCCCAAGTAACATTGCATTCACTCCTCCAAAGAGTCACAAAAACATGCAACCAAAGTTGGATTCAATAATAATTGTTTATAAAATCAATTTTGTATATTTTGGATGTGAATCACTGTAATAATTACGAATATATGGCGAAAAATGCCATAATGTAAAAGGTTGTTACGGTTGGCAAATTGCCCCCTCAAAAAGTGGCTCTATGTCAAGCGTTTTTGTAGCTATTTATTGTCTACCGCCAATCTGAGCAGAGATTATATATAACAAACAATCTTAGCGCACGACGCTGTTAAATTTATTGTTAAATAAATATAACTTAAATTCATATTTACAGGTTAGCCCTTTCAAACAAAACAAGATACAATAACACAAAAGTGCAAAATAATATAAAATAAAGTTTAAAATGGAAAGAAAATCTCTAAAACTAGTTAAGATACAGCTTAAGCCCCACCATTCGTCCTTCATATATTTATATATAAAATATATAATATATATATATATATGTGATAGTATAATAATAGTCGCTTTAGGGATACGATGTAGCAGGAGTGTAGTATATATATATTAATATAACTTAATATATTAATATCTAGGTAATCTATATATGATCGACTGATCTATGAAGTATGTGGGTGGAGGGCATAGTATAGGTGGATCACAGAAGAGGGAAATCGCAAGCGAGAATAAAAAGAAAAGAAAAGAAAATTTAATGATAAAAATGTTGTTGATAACTATGAAGGAACACCAAACTGGGGCGGAACTTTGGTTAAGCATCGAAAGACGTCCTTGTCCCGTTAGGTCTGTAAGAACAATATGTTCACGGCTGATACATTGCTTGAAGGGACTTAGGTTATGCCTGGTCCGAGCTAAATAGTGGATGTGCTATTGAAGGGATGTTTAGAAGGTAGGTACTTTAGGACAGAAGGAGGAAGAAAAAAAGAAAAGTAAATAAGATTACGGTTGACATATTATATAATATCGTCTGACGATATTTAGTTCTATGTACAGACAAAAAACTATATACTAAGTAAAAATACCCGATGCGCTCGTATTTTATACAAAACTTATAACACAAAGTGGTGTTGGTAGGAAATACTGAATTATCTCGGGTATTCCATAGGGAGTACTTGTATGTATATATATCTCATGCATTTTGAACAAATGTAGAGCGGAGATGTCATGGCACAGATAATAACCACTCTATCAGGATATATATTATATCTTAGTAGTGAATTTTATAGATTAGTTAAGAAACAACTGCTACTAGTGTACAAGTATGTAGGTTTCATTATTGATTTAGTATTATAATATAAGTACTTAATTCTGATCGAGTAGTACTATTAACAAATGTTCACTTCGTTTCATGTTCTTTAAGAGAGAGTACATCATGGGTGGATTGAAACCAACCAAAGCAACATTAATAATATCAGACTTTAGATATTTTGTGAGGCCTATAATTATGACCTAATAATACAAGTACTGTGCAATTAAGATGGTATCTTAATTAATATACAATGCAGGGATAACACCGGTGTCTTGAGGATTAAGATCAGATTTAGATTGTTCTTGGCAACTTGGGAGAAGACGGTTCCTTTTGACATATGAGACATAACTAAATTAAGGGTATATATAATCTTGACGATGTTGGCCTAAATGAAACCTAAGAAGAAAATTGGTTCTTGGGAAGTTCTGAATATGAAACCTCAAAAATAGAAATAAGACGGCTAAAAATACAATGGGTCTTGAGAATGGCCTCTTGAGACATTATATAAAAAAACCCCGCAAAATAAACGTCTGCAAAATTTACCGGAATTTAGATTTAACGACTGGGCAGTTATTATATTATTTATTTTAAAATTATTTAATAGTGTTATTTTTATCAAATCAAGAAAGTAACATACGATTTATAAAAGATAGAAGATTCTTACCCTAACATAAATATGTCAGAAGGAGGGGGTTCTTATTGGGCTTGGATGACTTCAATAGAAGAAATGGTTTCCCGCAAAGTCGCTGTAAATTTATGTAGAGTATTGGATACTGAATCTATGATTAATGTTCAATTATAGTTACAGCTAGGTAATCAAAGTTATAAACCTTATCCATGAAAGGATTGAGAAACAGAGTCCACTACCCTTCAATGATATACGTCGCCCACTTAAATTTAAATATGAAAATTATAGCATAATACTTTTTATGCGGATTACAATACACATAATATTTTAAATGTATATTGAGGTTTATAAATAATAAATCTAACTGGATAAGAAGAAAGAAAGATTTTAAGATCATCCATAGAGTAAAAACTAAATTTGGGTACACGTTAGCTATGTTACAGAGAAAAAGATTGGATTCACGATCAAGTTTGCCAATGTATTGTTATTTAATTAATAAATACAGATAATTTTTCTTTAGGATTAAAATGTTAATGTCAATATTCCTTTTGGGCTTGAATCTAGAATTAATCAGGAGGACTAGTGTCAACAGTCACCTCTAATAGCTTATATATATCATAAAGTATATAAATATAATGATATAGTATATAGACATTTTGTGCCATGGACCATATTGAAATGCTTTGCAGGTTGCGGAAACTTTATTTAATCAGATTAATTTTTCTTCTTTTTTATGTTCACTTTGTATTAATTGAAAGAGTGAACATTCGGTTTTGAGTTTGTTTATCTGTAGTTATTAATTTTATTTACAAAAATTTGATAAAGCGTCGTGCGCTAAGCATTGTTCTGTTTTAGTATACCTCTCGAATTGGCGGCTAGTAATAATGGAGCTACAAACTACATTTGACATATGAGCCACTTTTTGAGGGAGGCAAATTTGACCAATCCCCGGTTACAAACTACAATTATGGCATTGTTGGCGCCAATATTGTTTCCGTAATTATTGGAGCCCAGAAGTAGTGCACATCAAATATCAAAATTTATTTTTATAAACACAATTATTATAGGAATCCAATTTGTTGCATGTGGTGACTTATGGAGTGTGAATTTCCAAGTTTACTTTGGAGATTCACCCCTGACCACCCGGCAGCACTTCTAAAATACTTAATTTTTAGAGGAAGTAGAGAAGTTAAGCTGAAATTCAAGTAGTAAGCAGGAAAACCTGTAAATCGTAACCAAAAGACTATACTAAAGTAATCCCAGCATGGTGTCATTTGAAAGGTTTTTCACCCCTTTATATCATTATCGACAAGAGTATACTGGGGCATTAGAATATATAAACTTAGCACCAATAGAATCTTTCTTTGATAAATCATCAATTTTCACATTTCATTTATTTAACAAAAATATGGCTTTACCATTTAGTTAAATTTTCACCATTGTACTTTGATTATTCTATATTTCTTACACATTATTTCTCAGATAATCTTACTAATGGGATAGGGGCGCGATGGAATTATGGGTTCCTAGTTTGTTTCTGCCATCCTGCCTGTTTTTTTAACTAATTACGATGTTTGTTGCATCTTGGGCAGACCTATTGGCACCATCTATTTTGGGGTTCTTGGCTAGTAAATTTCTGGAAGATCAGAGGGAGTCCTAAGAATAGTTTTAAGTTTGTCAGCGTAGTTTTCATGGACAGTGGGAAGGAGGACTCAAGCTGATCTATTAATGCTCCAGGGAGAGTGGGATTTTGTCCCATCATTAAGATGGCAGGGTTGATTCCTTCTGAATTCAATGGGGCAGTACGCAGACACAATAGCACAATGGGGAGAAGATCTAGCCAATAATACTTCAAATCTTCCAACTCGCATGGCTCGCAAAGATCTCAACAATGTTCTATTGGAGTTTCCGATGAGGCCATTGCTTTGTGGGTATATGGCCACAAAGAGGGTAAAGCTTTTATGCCGGGGATCCTAACTCCCACACACCACTCTTGATAAGTCCGACCGGTAAATGCGGTTCCTTCTATCAAGAAAATGTAAGTTTCCTACCCAACTGCCCAGCCTGATGGTGAAATCCTCTAGTAATTACCCCTCCACTGATGGTTGAGGTTCTAGTTTTTTGTTAAAAGGGCAACAAAAGAGATAAGGACAAGAACCCCTAAATTCAATCGAATGTTAAAGTATCTGTATAGACTTTTGCATTGCAGGGCAATTTTAAGAATGTCAATATGACTACCTTGAAATTATGGCCGAAACTGGCCTACTCAGATTCATATGGAAGGGCTTATTTGTGCGAAAGAGTGATTTGAGATCTCTGACGATGCATCCAACAACTTTGTATACAAATGCTTTGTACATACTTTTGGCAATTTTTTCATACAAAGCGCTTTCTAAGGAGTCCGAGTCTTTCCTTAACAACCCAAACCCCCCATTCCCACCCACTAAAATGCTAAAAAGTGAGAATATAGAAATACGAGGAAGATATAGAAGGAGTTCTGAACAACAGACCCGTTGGGAAGAGTGATACGAATTCAGTCAAGCGAACTGATGAGGACCCAAAAAAAGTCATTCTAAATATAGATCTTTTTGGTAAGTCTAAGACTGGTGATTTTTCTTGGTTATTTAAATATTGTCTGGGAAGTTGTCTATCAGCTTCCTTGTGCTCTTGCAGTTCTTTGTAAGTCACTTCTACCAACTGGAAAACTAAATATCATCATTGGCGGAAATATTGAAAATTGATTGGCAAGAGCAATTAACCGCATCCGTCTGTTGAAGCTTCTGCTGGGTAGCAAATCTGGTGACACTTCAGACGTCATCACCAGATCTTCCTGGAAATGGCTTCTGCTTCAGGTATCTGAATCTCCCAATTTGAGAGAGTAAGTAGCCTTGTTTGCTGAATCTAATTTCTACTTTTTTCCGCAGAATGGAAAGGAGATGCGGGCAATTGTGATGGCCATCCTCAGTGGTTCTCTGAGCTGGATTTCTACTAGGAAATCTGCAAGAATATTTTCTGAGTCTACAGCCACTTCCAAGCGATAAGCTTATGATTTTCTTTCCTTTTATAACTTTATTTTTATATTATTTTCCTTCCTCTAATTTAATTGTGTAACTTGGTATAATTGAAAGTATATACTTCGTTTTGAGGTTTTTATTTTAGTTATTAATCTATTTACCCAAAAAGTTTATTAAATGCGTCCGGTGCGCTCAGATGGTTTGTTTAATATCCTCTCTCAATTGCGGGCTAGAAATATTAGCTACAAAAAACATTGACCATACTCTTTGTTTGGAGGGGCAATTGCACACCGTTGACAAACGTTTATCAATTATGGCAATTTTTGCTGCCCATATTTTCGGTGTAATCTATTACGAAACGTATTGACTCAATATAATAAATTATTCATACCACCCCAAATATTAATGAATCCATTTGTGTGCATATATAATATCATTTATATATTCTATATATATACAGTTATATATATTACTATTATCTAATAATATATATAATATATATAAGTGATATATATATGTATATAAGTATATATTATAGAGAGAGAGCAGAGAGAGAAAAGAGAAAATTTTTTAAATATTTTTTCCACATTTAATCGTGCAATCGGTCAAATTTCGCTCTAATCGTTCATCGTCGATCGCAACATTTCATACTCGGTCCATCACTAATAATTATCTAATAATATAATTATATATAATATATATATTATATATAATATAATTATAATATATATAGTATTATAATAATATATATTATATATATATATATATATATATAAGAGTAAAAAAAAAAGAGGTAATAACAGGTGGTTTTGGGGTA
>JABUQX010071039.1:10000-30664 GCA_015478945.1 Trachelipus rathkii
ATGAATTTTACCTGAAAGCATATTTGGCCTTTATCGATTTAGAAAAATCGTTCGACCGTGTGCCGAGGGAGATCTTGTGGAGTATCTTGGGGAAAAGGGAGTATGGGGTGCCTATTAAACTGATAAGAGCTATAAAAAGCACGTATGTGGACAGCTGTTGCAAGGTGAAAACACAGATGGTAGTTGTTTTGGAATAACAACATAGGTGTAAAAACAGGGAAAGTGTACTTTCCCTAGTTTTGTTCATAATGTTTTATGGACTATTGTCAGCAAGGTGATAAGGACAGGGTGGATGAATTAGATCTTTGGATACGGGATTGAATCTTGGCGTGATCTCTGAGTCAGGAAAGCTCTTGCAGAGGTTTATAGTGTTATGGGACGAGATGCGGATGGAGAAGGGAATAAAAATCAATAAGGGGAAGACGGAAGTTATGATGGTGAGAAGGGAGGGAGCAGGGGGAGTTGAATATAGAATTGGAGGCGGAAGTACTGAAACAGACGGAAACAGTTTGAATATTTAGGAGTGTATAGTTGAGTAAGAAATGATATGTTCCAGGAGTTGAAACCATGGAATTTGGAAAGATTTTAATGGACATTTGTTTTTTCCCTTTGCTCAAGGATCGTAATATACAGAGGAAAGTTAAGACAATAATATATACTCCAACATTATGAGGCCCATATTAACATATAGGATCACGAAGTGCTTGGACACCTAATACATAAACTAGAAAGTAAAGTAACGGCATGCCGAAAATGAAAGTATTAAGATTGATATTGGGGGGTGACAAGATTGGATAGGAGGAGGAAAGATGACGTGAGGGCGGTACTGGGAATTTAGAGCATATTGGAATTGGTAGACAGAGGGCAGTTGAGATGGTTCGAATGTGACCGAACCTGGATGGATCTGATTGGCAAAAAGTATTTAATGAAGTTGACAACTGGAGGAGGGAAGGTGAGGGTGGGGTGGGTGAGGTGAGGGTTGGTGTGAGAGGCGGTGGAGCAGGAGGGGGATGGCCAATGGAGGAGGTGGAAAATGGAAAGAGTTTTTACGATGATCAACAGCCCGATGGAGGAAGCTTCGTTGCAAGAAGCTGACATGGTGCATACGCCTACAGGAGAATGGTGAGAATATATATAATTACTATATATATATACTATATATATATATATATACTATATATATATAGATATACTATATTATATATATATATATATATAGTATATATATATATAAATATATTATTATATATATATAAGTATATATTATATATATATATATATCATATAATATATATTATATATATATATATATATATATAATATATATATATATATATATATATACTATATATATACTATATATATATATATTATAAGATGACAAAAAAAAACGGCTCCAAAGCTGTCAAGACGTTCTTAGAAACAGACCTAGGAATGGATCTTATCCCCTCCTGACGGTTCGTCGAGTTTAGTGATGGTCCTCGGTCTCCCTGCGTACACTCGGTCCTTGAGATAGCCCCAAAGAAAGAAATTTGGGGGGATAAGGTCAAGGCTGTGAGGTGGCCTCACTCAAAATCCAGGTCTTGAGACTGATCAACAAAAGTTTTCTTTCAAGCCAATTAATCTTTACAGGTCTGAGGAACCAGAACCAGACTTTCTCATAAGCGACGGATAGAGGGTCTGTAGCTCACTCTTGAAGATTTTGAGGACCTTATCATATCTTTCTTTGGTGAATGACCCAGTCGCGCCAGATCCCTCGAAGAAGAATGATCCCATGATGCCTCTGGAGAGTGTAAAGGCTTAGTGGCAACTTCATTGGGTTTGGATGTCCCCCAGAAGACGTTTGAGTTCACCTTTCTTTCAAGATGGAAGTGAGCTGCTTCATCTGAGGTCCAAAGGAGGTTAAGGAAATCTAGGGTCTCCCGGGTCTTCTCCATTAACTTTACTGCCATAGCCTTTTCTGCTGCTTGTCTTAAGGCTGTAAGGGTCTGCTCGTCTGTATTCTGTATGGGTAAGTCCTTATATTCCTTTACTAGTACTCATCTGCAAGTCTCACGGGATATACTGAGGGAATGACTTTGATTGTCCACAGAGTGTCTCGGAATTTGCTTAATTGACTCTCTCACGCTCTCAACCAGCTTCCGGCTGTACGCTTCTGAGTACTCCCCTGAGTGGCTTGGAACGATTTTTACTTACTTGCAATTTAGGTTCTTCCACTGTCCACATACTTCTCAAAGTGGTCCATTTAGTTCTGAACTTCTTCTTTGGAGGTCTTTCTCACATTCGAACTGAATGCATGAAGAAGTCCGCTCGGCTGGATTTTCTTGAACGAGCCTGTCTTGTAGATGCAGTATTGTTTGATGCAGTATTATTATTGCTCGAGATCCATTGAGGTCTAGTTGTGTTCATAGACATAAGCTCTGCATGTCCCTGCAAAATAATGCGTGATTAGTGAAGTGAATGTAAGGAGATATCACAAAAAGTGCGCGTGGGCCCCTTTTTTTGAGTCACGTCTGTATATATATATATATATATATATATAATATAGTAATATAATATAATATATATATATATATATAATATATAATATAATATTATATATATATATATATATATTATATGGTGTGAATGAGAGAATGGAGCCTTATATAGTTTAGTAATTCCTATTCATTATGCAATCCAAATATGGCATCAACATCGGATCTTCAATACATCATCAAATCATAAAATGGTGAAACCATAAAATGGGATCACTAAAAACGATACGAAGCCACAAAACAAAACCTCTTCCTAAGAGAGAAAAGAGCACTCATAAATAATATGAACTCTCTTTAAAGATGGAATAATAATAATGTTAAGATTAATTCAAAAAGATTTATATATATATATATATATATATTATATATATATATGTTTTATTTTATATATATAATATATATATATATATATTATAATATATATATATTATATATATATATATATAATATATTATATAATATATATACTATATATAGTTATATATATATATATTATATATATATATATATAATATATTATATGATAATATATATATATATATTATATAATATATATATATATATATATATCGGTTTAGAGATCGTCCCTGAGGCGGGTTCTCCTGTCCCAGCATTGTCGTTTTCCAGTGAGCAGTGACGATCTCTGTACACCTACTAAGATATAATATACTAACTAAATATATATATATATATATATAATATATATATATAATAAAAAAATTAAAATATATATATATATATATATATATATATATATATATATATTATATTTTATATATTATTTTATTATTATGTATATGTATATTTATTTTTAAATATAATAATTATATATATATAGTACTATATATATATATATATACTATATATATATATTATATTATATTGTACATATATATATATAATATATATATATATATAAGTTTTAAATACTATTTTAATAACTTGGAGAAGTTAATTATTTTAAAGATCAATGCGCCTTCCAACTATAAGGAACTTTAGACAAGAAACATCCTCCCTTATAGAAGGTTTTCAGACACTGGCAAAATTAGATATTAATTTCCAATATATATGAATTTTAAAATTAGCACCTCCGTCAGCCTCTCTCCTATGCTCTATTTGGAATGCTTATTTTAAAATTGGCAACTTTTCGTTGCCTCCGTTTAAGATATATCTCCATATAATCTTTTGAACACCATCTTCTCTCGTAAATAGAATGCCTCCTCCCGTAATGGAAGAGGAAGGGTTTTCAAATTATACCTCCGCTTGTATGGAAGAGGTTTTTCAATTAATACCTCCGCTTGTAATTAATGTGTTGGTTAATAGAATTTTGAAGTCAAATCAAAATTTTTTAAATCTCCTTTGTATTCTGAAGTAAAATGTAAATCAATTTTTTTCAGTTTTAATCAAATTTATTCAATATTACTCTATGTATGTATGTAATCAAAGAGCGGTGGGTAAGCAAGGGAGGGTTGCACTTCACTCTCTACCCTTCGACTTTCTGTAATTATATAGGAGGCATTTGCTCACTTGCTTTCTCCGAAGAACCGTCATTCATTTATATATATATATATATTATATATAATATATATATATATATATATTTATATATACTATATAATATATATATATATCAGTATATAATATAGGAATATATATATATAGTATATATATTATACTATATAATATATATATAATATATATATATATATATCAGAAGGCGAACTCCCTCACTCCGTGCTACTTCGCCACAGAGTTAGCATTATAGAAACGAATAGATTTTTGCAAATTTTACTAAGAATTACGATAAAATTCTATTATTTTTTTTGCGAAAGTTGGTCAAATAAATGAATTTACAACATAATAAATATAAAAGATTAATCAAAATTGAAAACGAAAAAGGTAAGAAAACCGCTATTAAATAACGCTTTTTAACCCATTAAAAAATGGGGGCAATTCATGCCCAAATCGAATGGCGGAGAGATGGTGCCTGTGAATTTAGAGTATAAAATTGTTTAATAATAACTATGTTTTTTTTTTTTTAGTAAATAATATGTTTTAAATACTATGCATAATAAATAATAATTTTAATAAACAAAGAATATTTAATAAAAACAAATAAATTATTAAAGAAATTACTAAAATACTTAAGAATAATGGAAGAAAGATACTTGAATTATTTAGTTAATCATGGATCATTATAATTAAGAAACGTTTAGATAGGAATAGCTCAAATAATATATATATATTATATAATATATAATAATAATATTAATATATATATATATTATACTAATATATATAATACTATATATATTTAATATATATATATATATAGAGAGAGAGTCCGGAGAGAAGAGAGAGAGAGAGAAGAGAGCACGAGTAGTAAAAAGTTGCTGGGGTCCCGCTGATATAGTATATATATATATAATATATATTAATATATGATATAATATATATATATATATATATATATATATATATATATCATATAGGTTATATTATATATATATATATATACTATAATATATACATATAGTATATATATATAATATAGTATAATATATATATATATATATTATATATATATATATATATATATATATATGATTTTATGGTGAGTCATGTTTGTTTTAAATCACAAATTTATGAAACATCGACATTAGTGACTTTTTACATATGTAAAATTCTGAAAAAAAGAAAAAAATATTATTCAAGTAACTACATAAATAAACTTTTGACCTAAGGCATTATTTTTCATCTCGTATTTTAATATTTTCCTGAAATTACTCCTAGAAGTTATTCATATTAAGTAAGGAACATTTATGAGCTGATTTGGAGCATCCTTTTAGTGGTCAAGTCCAATTCATTTAATTCGACTGACATCAACTTGTGGGTACATTCCTTTAGACACAAATTCTCATTTGTGATGTGTCTATCTATCTTTTTTTGATTTTTCTTGTTTTTCTTTTCCTTTCTTAATATTCTCATTGTTTCTTTCTTTGCATGCTGATTTATAATATACACTTTGTAACATTACATGGCAATATATTCCATTACCTCGTATAGTTATTTACAGTATATTGTGGTGGAAGCTATCAATCTATATTGGGGTGGAAGTTCATCTATTACTCTATAACCTTCTTAGAGGCTAAAATAATTAGGAAATTTCTTTTTTAATGATTCTGATTAAGTTTATTTCCTACCAAAGATCTTTGAAGTAGTTTGTGTGGGATTCTCAAATCCTTATATCCTTTATCTTTAAAATTAAATTTTAATGGATTTTGATACAGATTATCACATAATTTTCTGTTTGGTATTAAAATATATTCAAACATTTAATTTCTTAAATTTTTTTTTTAAATGTAACTTTATTATCGTTTATCATTTTTATTTAATTTCTTAACCTCCTTTGTTCTATATTATTTATTTATTTATTTAGTTTATAAATTTTTATAGATTTTCTTTTTATTTATATTAACTAATTTGCAATTTATCTGTAAAATATAATAGATAAATTTTTTAACCTACATTTGAAACATCCAAAAATGACCCTTATTTATAAGTTACATAAAACACAATTTTGGAAATTTTCTTGGTTTGAGGTTTGTAAGATTTATCTCTTATTCCTTTTTTTCTATATATATATAATATTATATATATATAATATACTATATATTATTATAATATACTAAGTATATATTATATATATATATATATATATTATATATATATATATCAGTATATATATATATAATAGTATATATAATAATATATATATATATATATACCTATTATATAATATACTATATATATATATATATATATATATATATATATATAATATATAAATATATATATTTTATATATATATATATATATATATATATATATATAATATATATATATTATATATCTATATATATATAATTTATATCTATTTTTTGAAATATTTATCAATATATATAGATAATAATTATATATATATATATATTATATATATATATATATATTATTATATATAATAATATATATATATATATATATCTATAACTCACTATATATAATTATATATATATATATATATATAATATTATATATATATATATATATATATATAATTTATCTTTCATCTTTTTTTTTATCTTCTTAAACGCTTTAATTTATATATCAGATTTGTCATCAGTTAAATCCTTCTAATTGAAGAGATTTCTTTTTGAATCTAAATTTGCCTTTTCAATTTTAATCTTTCTTTTTTTCTTGTCACAAGACTCTGTGCCGAACATTTAACCTTTTATTGAATTTTAATATCCTTTCTTCAAATTCCTTTTCCCATGGTTCAATAGCTATGATAAACTCTAACGTCTGATAAACTCTAACGTCTGATAAACTCTTAGCTCTGATAAACTTTTAGCTATAATATACTCTGACGTCTGATAAACTCTAACGTCTGATAAAATATAACGTCTGATAAACTCTTGGCTCTGATAAACTTTTCGCTCTAATAAACTATTTCGTCTGATAAACTTTAACGTCTGATAACCTCTCTTGTCTGATAAACTCTATCGTCTGATAAACTCTTAGCTTTACTAACTTTTTCGCTATAATAACTCTGACGGTCTGATAAAGCTTTAAACGTCTGAGTAACGCTCTCTTGTCTGATAACTCTTCGTTGATAACTCTTAGCTACTAATTTTTAGCTTAAATACTGCTGACGTTCTGATAAAACTCTAACGTCTGATAAACTCTTAAAGCTCTGATAAACTTTTAGCTATAATATACTCTAGCGTTTGAATAATACTCTAAGTCCTGATATAAACTATAACGTCTGATAAACTCTTGGCTCTGGTATATTTTTTGCTCTAATAAACTCTATCGTCTGATAAACTCTAACGTCTGATAAACTCTTAGCCCTAATAAACTCTTCCTTCAATTTGATCTCTTATTTACCTATCAATCTCTTTTCAACTTTTTTTCAATGTGAACATTCAAGTAATAATAATAATAATAATAATAATAATAATAATAAAATAATATAATAATAATAATAATAATAATAATAATAATAAAAATAATTAATAATATATAATATAATATTTACAGAAGGTGGGTACTAAGTAGTGGTAAACATCAAAGCTATTTATTTATAAGTAGTAGTAGTGTAGTAATAGAAAAAGTAGTTTCACACTTATAAAAGTAGTAGTAGTAGTAGTAGTAGTAGTAGTAGTGAATGAAAATAAAAAATGAGAATCTTAAATAGTAACTTAAACTTTAAAAAAAAAAAAAATGAATTAAAAAAAAAATAAGTTTTCACAAAGTCTGAGAAATTAAAGAAAGAAACAAATCGAATAATTCAAATAGAAAAAAAAATAAAAAAAAGTAAAAGATGAAGGTATGCCGGCAGAAAATGATGATACAATACAGATAAAAAAAAAAAAAAAAAAAAAAAAAAAACTACTCGGAAGAAGCCTAGTACCGTTGCACCACACACAAAAATAATATATATAATTGTACACACGCACACATCAACACACAGAAAAACATTTCAATAAATTTTCTTTTTCATTTCTTTCTTTATCTGAGTTTTTCCTTTTTTTTCAGTTCTTTCCTGGCATCAAATGAAAGCAGTGAGAAACGGCACACCAGAGACCTCCAACTCTACTCTACAAACACAACAAACACACTCACACAAGTACCTTTGTATTATATATATATATATATATTTATATATAGTTTTTATGTGTTGGTATATTATTCGGTTCTTATTGGGTGGATGGATATTTTAACACAATATAATATATATATATATACCAGCAATCACCATACATATATATATAATATATATAAGTTATATAACATAAATACGCACTAAAGTAATAACTGCAACGGCACCTTGTGTGTGTGATAGGTGTCGTGTTGTAATGTGTTACACACGTGTGTCAGAGTGTGTGTGGGTGTGTGTGTGTGTGTGTGTTTAATATTTCCTTCACCAAGATTAGTGATACGATGTTTATATTGCACCTTTGTTTTACTTCTAATGAAATCGTATGAACAGGTTCTGTAATATAAAATATACAAAGATAATAAATTTACTTAATTATATATATAAACTATCGGTTAATAACTTTATTGAATTTTTTCCTTTAAAATAAAACCTTTTTTTATTACAAAACTACCTGCAGGCGTTAGAATAGGTTAGATTAAGTTAAAGTAAGTTAGGTTAAGTTTTGTTGGATTCGTTAAAAAACTCTAAATAAACAGATTTTTTTTTTTTTTTTTTTTTTTTTTTTTTTTAAACAAATATCGATATTTTCTCTGTCGAGTCACATTTCTTCTAAATGTACAGTATTACCACCTTTAAAATTTACTGTAATACTCAATATCTCTAACAGTCAAAAACACCATTTTCTACGAGCTAAACTAACCTTCAGTGCTAATGAATGATGAGGTCAGAAGAAATGGACTTAGTGGTTTTTCAGGTTTGATAAGGACTGTTTTTATAACTTTTTAA
Source organism: Trachelipus rathkii (assembly GCA_015478945.1). Lineage (NCBI taxonomy): Eukaryota > Metazoa > Arthropoda > Malacostraca > Isopoda > Trachelipodidae > Trachelipus > Trachelipus rathkii. The sequence goes on from JABUQX010071039.1 coordinate 19,046, forward strand.
TTTATGATATTGTTAAATTAGTTAGTTTGAATAGAATTTGTTACTCTTGGAAACTGCTTGGAGACCAGTTCCATACTTCTTTATATTTTCTTTCTTTATGTTGGATTTCTTTTAAGCTCGTGCAAGAGTCAGTTAAAGCTGTTTTTTATATTGTTTTCTTTAACATGTGAACTTCTTGAATTTTTGTATTATGAATTGAAGTATAATTTAATCTAAATTTGACTTCTAATTCACACATTTTATTCTTGATAATTTACTTGATATATCCTTCTAGTCATATATATGCTTCAGCCCCAAACTAAATAATTAATTGCATCTGTTCAGATTATAGTCTTATAGCTCTCTCTTTTGTCATTCTCTCTTTTCATATTTATGGTGCAGTTAGTCTAGATAAATGTTCAGCTTTCAGAGTGATGTAATCGAGTGCTATGCTCTGAAATCGATCATGTTTCCTTATATATTTGCAAAATAATGTATATATCATATTAAACTCTAATGTTTATAAGTTAAGTAAGTTGTAGAGTAGTTCTATCACTATTAGGTATGCTAGTATATACCTAGTTTATATATACTCAAACTGCTTATATATATAATATATATATATATATATATATATATATATATAATATATATATATATTTCATTTATTGATATGTCACTAAAGGATAAGGATACGATAACTTTTTGCTCTACAGCTAAACTTTGCTTAAAGCTACAATGTTAAAGAAAATTGATTGATAATGATCAAACACATATAGTAATTTAAAAGGTGTAAAATTAGCTTCTACACATATTTTCCATAGACCACTCTGCAAGGAGTAACTAATATAATGAGTATTACCATATGTATGAGTAGTTTTTTTTATATTTTTATTTTTTTTTATTTTATTTATTATTATTAATACTATTAATATTGTTAATCATCAAATAAAATTTTATCTGACCAAGAATATTTACCCTATTCTATATCTTTTACTTATTTTATTTTTATTTTTTTTTTTCTAATTTAGAAATTTAGTTGTGTTTATTAGTTTCTTATCTCATTTAAAATTAATATTCATTTTATGCTTATAATTTTATATTACAAAAACTATTACTATTATTATTTTTTTAAAATGTAATAAAATAACCCCCTCTCCTTTTTCTTTTTTTTTTGGGATCCTCTTCTCTTCAAACGGCTCCCCCCTTAATAAATCAGGGGTGGCTGCACCTCCTTTTTTTATACCTGCGCCATGAGGTCGTATTAATTTCTTCCTCGATATAATTTTTCGATAATTTATGCCTGCCCGTTCTTTACCTTGAAGTATGAACCTTTTAAAATGTAGAACGTAACTACTCCGTGACCGCCGTTCGTGACTAAGAATACCTAATTTACCTCATCAACATGTTCTGGACGTCATACATATGCTTTGGACATTCCTGTTGGGTCATCGGATTTAAGCCAAGGCCAGCCACACCGAACTACCTATTCTGATACACCTATACTGAATAGCCACGAGATGGTATGCTTCAACATGACGCTAGAAGTGTTCCAAACACAAAAATCCAAATTCAAAACATTGGCTGGAATATCATTGCCATCAGCGAAATGAGACGACAGCTGTATTCCCTAGTAGAACTGAGCATCAAACACCTCATGTTCCATAAATGAACATACACAGAAAATAAGAGCTGGGTTGGATTTGTTATCAACAAAAAGCTAAAAAACAACATTGAGAAATTTACAGCTATATCTGACAGAATTTTAGGCCTCTGAATAAGACTTACAAGCCGCTACAACATCAACACAGAGTGTAAGAGTCTATAAGCAATTTTTCTATGGACGTATATATACGTAGCACTATATGACGAATCGATTTTATCATTTAATAAATCCTCATGATGAGTACCTTAATTATCTAGTCCAGAGTGTAGAGAGTGAAAGTTGTTGAGAAATGTATGGGAAAGTTCGAACAAAGTGAAAGGAACGGACGAGATGAAGAACTTATCAACTTTTCCCTCAGCAAATGACCTCAAGATCATGAACAGCTATTTTCAGAACTCCCAAAAGAAAGTTGACACGGAGGGACCCAAATCACGAAAGACATAACGAGATTGACTATATCCTAATCAATAGAATATATGTAGCAAAAGACATTCAGATTCTCAGCAGAAAACACATCGGAAGCAACGAACGCATGATGCTCTAAAAAATTAATGCCAATTTCCAAAAAGAACAGAAGAAAATGTTCCATACAATCCCGCAACCACTTAAGAGTTCACAAAAAAGGCGTACATCTCTTCAAAACAACCTCAAAATCGATTTAATGTCCTTATATACCGCCAAAATAATGAGGCCAATAATCTTAGCAACCTGAACTAATTGAACTACGTGGCAAAAAGAATCAGAGGTGTTAAACTAAAGAGAAGCAAAAATGTTTAGAGGACACCATGGGCTTGATGAAAAAGAGAAGAAAGTTAAGGAGTCTTAGAACAATAAGTTAGAGTGTCGAATTTGTTGAACTAAACAATGTCATTAGCATTGAACAAAGATCCAACCTTCGTAGAAACACTACAGAGATGTTGAACGAGCTGTAGGGAAAGGCAAAGTTTTTACGATTATCAAAAGGACGTTTCCAAATTGTGTGGTTAAAACAAACAAAGTGAGGCAGAAATGTTGAGCAAGAAGGAATTTTATTCCAAAAAACTATACTCTAAACATGCCGCAGCATTAGAAATAGATACTCAATGCCCCACACAGATTACGGAATTTTCGCCAGGTAATCTATTTCTCTAGAGAGGTCGAAAATGGCATATACTATGAGGAATTCAGTCCGCGAAAACATACAATTGCTTTCTCAGAGGCGTCGGAGAACTCTTTCTTCAAACCAAACCGACCTTTTAAAGCAGGGCCAAATCTAGAGTGCATACATAACTACAAGCACTCATGTAAGTGAATTTGTGCACACACTTATATAAAAGTGTACCAGTTGATCTGTCTTGGACTCTAAGTATATATAATATATATTATATTTATTATATATTATATATTATATATAATATAATATATTATATTAATTTATATATATATATTATATATATTATATATACGTGAGTCCGTCTATTAGAAGCTTTAAATGGTTCTTTCACTTATAATATTGACTGGTTAGTGTAAAAGCTATTATGGAGAATGTCGTATCTTTCGAACCCGCCACTAGCTTTTTCCATATCTTAATTCTATTATTTTAATTGAAATGTTCTATTATCTCTTCCTGTTCACTTTATTATAGTATATATATATATTAATGATATTATTAGTTATATTATATATATATTATATATTATATGTTATATTATATAATTTATGTATGTATGTTGTATTTCCAATAGATATATACCTACATCCGAGATTTACATGTATATGTATGAGTTTCAAGGTATATTCTTCTGTCTTTTATTTATTGAATATATATATATATATGTGTGTGTGTGTGTGTGTGTGTGTCTGTGTTTTATGTTATGTGCTGTGCGAAAAGGACTTTGCTATGGTACAATTTTTCAAGAATTAATATAGCAATTATGTCTTCCAAGCTCCTTTAAATATTCCCCTCTCGCGTAAACATGCATGTAGCCAAAGTCATTAAAGATTAGGGCAGGCTTTATGTTACTAAGCATTGGTTTGGCTTGTAACAATTTCATTCTTGATGAATGAAGGTTCGTCTTTTAAACCTTTTAACTTAAAAGAACTCGCTAGAGTTTAATTATATATATATTATACTATATATATTTATATATTTTATATATTATATATTTATTATATATATTATATATCTATATATTATATATTTATATATATTGATATATACTATATATTATATATATTACTATAATATATATATTATTGTTATTATATTATATATATATTAATATTATATATTATATATATATAGCTATATATATTTATATATATATATTATTATTATATATATATATATATATTATATTACTATATTATATATTATTATATATTTATATATTATATTATAAATTACTATATTATTATATTATATTTTATATATATTATATATGATATATATGTAGTATATATTAGTATATATATATAATATAGTGAAATGATATTATATATTATATTATTATTTTTACTATTATATTATTATATAATATATATATTTTAACGTATTTTATTTATAATATTATATTATATAATTTTATTATTATATATTTTTATATATATTATATATATATATTATTTTATATTTATATATATTTATATATTTATTATATAATATACACTTAATTAATTTAGTGTACATTTGAATGAAGGTTAATTTTTATATTATATATCATATATATTATATATTATAATATTAATCTTATATATATTTAATTATATTATATTATATATATTATATATATATATATATTATTATATATATATTTATGTTTGTGTTTTAATATAGTATATATTATATATATATTATATATTTATATATTATTATTTTATATTATATATTTAGTATAATATATTTCATACGCCATCTCTTGTGTTGTCACTGGAAAGCTTTAATTACTAAATTCTATCGAGTGACTCAAATGTTTTTTATTGTTACGGACAATATCCATTGTTATAATAATCTATTAGTAATCACTAAGAATACCACACACAACACAACGACCAACCCACTACCCCACCACATCAACGACAACAAAAGGCACACACACCCACACACAACCACACCACAAAAAACACAAACAAAACACACCACAACAACAACACACACACACAATTCACCAACCACCACAAAAAAACATATATGATATATATATATATTTATTATAATTAATATATATATATATTATATATATTATATATATATATATATATATATATATATATATAATATATATATATTATATAATTATATATTATATATATAATATATTACGTTATATATTATATATACATATAGCCTGATATATATATATATTATATATATATATATAGATATATAGTATAATATATATATAATATATATGAATAAATAAAGAGTGGTGGTAAAAAAAAAAAATAAATGAACACATTCTCTAAAAAAGGTCCGAACATAACATATAACTGAAGAGGGCAGTAAGTTAACGCTTATATTATTCCATTTAAAAGTGAACTTCTGGCAAAAAAGCAAAACGTTTTCGCGCATGCGCGACCGAGTAAAATTGTCTTTTACGAGAGGTAAGATGACCGCATCCTTATCTCTGTTAATTATTTCATTTTGATAGAAATAACTCGTATTCTCTAAGTTCCATCTTAAGAATGCTATTATCAGTTGCATCAGATTTGAAGTATATGTTTTTTTAAAAATGTAAATTCAGTTGAAGATTGAAATTTAATGTTATATCTAACTTTAATAAATAATTAAATTAAATTTTATAATTTAAAAAGTAAAAATATATGATATCCGTTGCAAATATTACGGGTAAGCGGCGTTTATAGCATAACTGACTGCAGCCACTGAGATATATATATATATAATGATATTTAGTACGTGCGGTAACTAAAGAAGTTCTAGGGCCCCCCGCAAGTGGAATGGGGCCTTGGCACTATATATATATATATATATATATAATATTAATTTTATATATTATTATATATTATATATATAACTTATATTATATATATTTATATAATAATATATTGATATTATATAATATATATATTTATATAGGCTTATATTCTTTATCGATTAGTAACTCTTTTTATTAAGAGAAATTAAGATTATATGCATAAAAAAGTAAATGACATTTTTGGAAAGAAGTATGTAAAGAATTCTTAAAGTAATGCTCTTTAAAGGGGAAAAAACATGTATTTAAAACTTTTTTTTGTACACAATTTAATCAAATTCTCAAAACATCTTTTTACATTTGACTACCTAAATTATTATTATATTTTTACTTAAATATCTAATTTCCCCTCCCCCTCCAAAAAATAAGTATCAATCTGTTTAGCTTGATATATATTATATTATATATATATAATATATAAGTATATATATATATATATATATATTATATATACTATAGTATATATTATATAAAGTTTATATATATATATTAATATATATATATTTTATATATATATAGTATAATACATTAACGATTAATAGATAGATTAACCTACCAAAATTCGTGAATATCTGTTCTCGTCTTGTCAAAATATTCGCAAGGATGATGCTTTATAGTTTAACCAAAACGTTTCTGGCTCATTGCCATGAATTATTAACCAATTCTTTCAGATCAAGAGTACGACATGTTTCATTTTCCAATGCTAATAAAGCCAATGCACTTACCCTTGTTTGTGTCATATTGTTTCCTTAAAAAAGTGTTTATTAACTTGAGCTTTGAAAACGCCTTTTCAGCTGTTGCAGATGTTACTGGTAAAGTCAAATACAACTGAACTGCTGTACACAGTCTGGTAAGCTACTTGCTAGGCAGCTGTTTTCTACGAATAAAGTCTTGATAAATCTTTAATTTAGTTCCATATTCTTTCATTTTCACTTCTGTAGTCATTAATGCTTTGATGGTGATTAGTTCTTCATAAATACAAAAATATAAATCTAAATCGTATTTTCTACCAGTTTTGTAGCTTTTCTTGCCACTTTTCATTTCGTAGCTCTGCTATTGGTGCAGGAGAAGAATGACAATAACTATTAAGCAATTGTTATGCTAATGCACGAGTAGTTATCTGTATTTAATTCTAAGAGATTTTATTGAAAACCCTTATTCTAAAAGGCTTCAATGGGTCTTCAATTTTTTCATAAGATAAAAGCTCATCAAAACTTTTTAATCTGTTTTGACGTCTGGAAGTAATTTTTGCTTTCAATGTTCCAATGCTGTGCTAACTCCGTATTTTCTCTCACTACATCTTCAATTTGTGTCATTAGCTCACATAAGTTTGATATTGCTTGTCCCAATAGGTAAGTTTTGCTTTCTGAAGATCTGTTTTGGACTTTGCAATATTTTTGAGACAAAATTGATGCTTTCCAAAGCTTTACTTTGAAACACAAGACAGAGAATAACCTCAAAATTTTCTAAGCTTCCTGAGACCAAGGGCCTCGTTTCTTTCACTTGACTCTTAAATATCACTTGAGATAACTTGAGATAAGAACTGCAAAATACTTTGAAATTGTTTTTTAGCTAGTAGGATCATACTTTGGATGACCACCTAGTTGAACAATTTTTTTAGTGTTTTTGTGATGCATTCATTAATTTGTTGAACAGCTGTTAATTCTTGCCGAGGCTGTACTAAGAACTGAAATCACTATATCTTTTTCAGTTGTCATAATTTTGGAGAGGCCATTTGATATTTTTAAAAGAATCATTAAGAATTAAATTTAAATCATGAGCTGCACAATGAATGTATTCTTCATTTGGAACATTTTCTATATACGAGCCTGAAGTTCTGAATATTTCCCTCGCATATTTGCTCCTTCTCATAGGCTATCACATCATATGTTCCGAAAACGGAATGGAGTAGAGCTCAATTTCTCTAATATTTGTTTTTTAAAAGTTTTCCGGGCAATGCTATCGTTATAATAAAACCACAAGTTTTTCTCAGGGAGGTGCAACTATTTTCTTAAGGGCACGCCCCAATTTTCACCCCCCTAAAAATGGACATAATATTCGAATTTTCAGCCGATTTTGGACCTATACACAAAACTGTAGCTTTTTTTTTTACCATATAAAGTTGTTTTGCCGGCAAGTTTCGTTGTTCAATGTCATTATTTCAGATTTTGGATTTTTCCAAACCCATGTTTTTTGACATTTTTTCGTATTAACTTCCCAGAATTTTTTTTCGAATGACTTCAAACTTGAAATATGGTGGTCCATTACCTACAATAGTCAGAGGATTTTTCGATTTTTTGTGTATATGTGCTCAGATTTGTCATAAATTTGGAGCATAGCTTTGGTTTATTTTGAAAATGAAAATTTGCGATATTTTTTTTTTTTGTTTCGGCGAAGTAGATGAAATTTCAGAGCTTGTAGTCCGGGGAGAGGCCACAATTTTTATACTTAGTAATTTCTCTTTGTCATGCAATTAGTTTTGGATTTGTTCTTGGAACAATTTTCAAAAAAAAAAATTTTTTTTTTATTTTTAAAATTTTTTCTTTGAGTATAAAAAAATTATCTAATAAAAAATGCGCTCGCCCGACTTACAAGCCCTGAAAATTTGACGTGGATCGGATGGTAGAAAAAAAATATGATCATTTTTTCACTTTTTCAAAAATTCAAATGGTTTGAACACTGGGACATGTATGGGTTTCTTAATTTCCAAATCCCAAATCGAATCAAGCAAATTTCAGTTTCTTGTATAGTCGGGGCGAGATGCATTTTTTACTTATATATATATTATATATATGATATATTATATTATATTATATATATATATTTATATAATATAGTATATTATATATAATATTAATATATAGTATATAATATATATTAGTATTATATATATTATATAATTTATTATATATTATAATTTGTGTAAATTATATATTTTTTATATTTCATATTATTTGTTTTTCTCTTGGCAATTATGGGCCCCTTTACTTGCGTGGGCCCCCGCACCGCGGGTCTGCGGGGCCGTTAGTTACTCACCCTGTATATATATATTATATTAATTTTATAATATAATATTATATATAATATAATTTATTAATTATATATATTTATATATATAGTTTATATATATATGACTATTATTATATTATATATATATATATATATAATATATATATATATATTTGTTTATTATATATATATATATTATATATATATTACTATATATATATATATACTATATATATTAGTTATATATATATGTGATATCAGATGAAAGAAACAATTTATCGTAAGATAATAAGCTTGCATGCCTCTGCGGGTCGTGCGAAACACCGCATGTTGGCGACCGAAGAACCCTACGGAGCTTTCATCGGTTGAGACCATCTCTCACCCTCAAAGCTTCGAGATACGCTTGTTCCAGCCCCTATGGGTGTTTCTTCTCCCAAGGGGATTAAGTTTTCTTTATCTTCCGTAATTTTTGCCTTTTTTCATGACTTATAACTTACCTTATTGCAATGCGTGAACATAATAATATATATAATTTATATATATATATATATATATATATATATTATATATATTATCATAACTTTAATAGATTTATAGTGTTTCTTGGGATATTTGTAATAATATTCTATATATATTTATATATATTATATATATATATATATATATAGCTATTAACTATATATAATTATATTATAATAATTATATTATATAATTATATTATATATATTATTATATATAATGATATATGATTATATTATATTTTCCCGGGCATATATATATATTTAATATATATTTTTATATATATATATTATATTATAATATTTAGTATAATTATTATTGAATTATATATAGTTAATTATATATATATTATAGTTATATATATATTATATAATAATATATATATATTTGTAATATTTTATAGTTTATATATATTATTTATATATATTAGTATATTATATATATCTATCTGTATATTATATATATATATATTATATGTAATAAAATATATATATAATATTATATATTACTATAATATTAAAAAATTTTTATTTTATATATATATATATATTTATATATAGCTTGTATATATATACTACTATATATTTATATTGATATTATATATATAATAGTATATTCTATATAATATTATATATATAATATTGTTATATATATATTATATTATAATATATATATATATTTATATATATTTATATATATATAGTAACTATATATAGCTATATATATATTATATACTATGATATTATATTATAGTATATATATATATATATATTATATATATATATATATTAGTATCATAATATAATAATATTGTATTTTTATAATATGATATATATATATATATATAATATATATTATATATTTTATATATTAATGATTGATCGAGTATCGAACCCAACCTAGACAGTGCGAAGCAACCGACCATATTTTGACACCGCAAACGTGTTGTCAACTGGCCTTCGGACCGACAACCTGCGGTTGTAGGAAAGTTTTCTTTTGAAAAGTTATCTTTTAGAGAACTGCAGAAATAAGCACCTTCAACACATCAAAGACATAAATCTGAAAGCATGAATGCTCATTTTAGCCAAGTAGTGATGATGATTCAGAAATAGAGCTTAATGAAAGTGTTTTAGATAAAATAGCAAATATCAAAAAGAAAAAAGGATCGAATCCGGAAGATGATCCTCTAATGTGGGGAGCACGAGACGACTAACTGTCAAAGAGTTGAAAGATAATAGCTAAAGATATTTTGCTATGCACATCTTGGTAGTACATACAAACGCACTCCAACACACTTTTTCAGGAGCTGATTAACATTTATAACGAGAAAGGCATGAGATTACAAGAGATGGTGGAAATTGCTATTCTCCTTAAAGTCTAACTTGCCGCTTCTAAATGTCCTTTAATATGAATAACTAAGAAGCACTTTAGTATGAATACTTTTGCGTTATTCCACAGGGCGGATAATGGACAAATTGGATTGGTGGGGGTGCATTGTGTACTGGGTCTCTCGTCCTCACACTGGTACCCACAACCGACACGTCTTATTAAACAGAAGGTTAAATTGCAACATTAAAACGCCAGAAATTTCTCCGAAATTTTCAGGTAATAATATGACATACATAATCATAATATAATCATAATCATGATAATGATCAAATGATATGATTAAATGGAAAATCTGTATGATAATGATATATAATTTTCTTATTAACTTCTTATCAAGCTCCCAGGACTCGGCATTTTTGTCTGTAGTGTCTGACTCAAGTCTCGTCCTCCCATACAGTTCTATTTCGAAGTCTCCTCATTCTTCTCAATTCCATTATGTTTCCGGGAGTATAATGCCTCTCCGAGTACCCTCTTCTACTTCATAATACACTCCCACCTTCCTTCTCGGCCTCCCCATCGTCTCCTGCCTCCACGGCTTCCTCCAAGACTCTTTCGCCAATCTCTCCTCCCCCATCCTCTCCAGATATCCCAGCCACCTTAGTTGGCCTTTTCTATCTTATTTCTCATCGCAAATACCCCAGAACAACTATCTCTCCAATATGTTGTTTCTCAGCTTATTATCTCTCTCTGGATCTTGTGCCAGCAATTACCTCCAAGGCCCTCCCGTTGACCTGTAATTCTGCTTTCTTGTTTTTATGGCATTCGGTCGATCCAACTTCCCATACATTACTCATATGGGAGTCAAAACATTTCTCAAAAAAACGATTTCTTTCACTGGTCGGGCAACTCCTTGATCTCTTCAGCAAGGATAACAAAATGGTTATCCTTTTTCCGTATTTTCCCTATCTTTTCGGCGATATCTTCCCTAATCCTCCCTTTTCTAATAAACTTCCTATGTTATAAAACTTTCTACCATCTTATAGCTTCGCTAGCCCAGTTCTCTATCTGTGAATTTATTACCTCTTTATAATATTCTCCTATTGTATATCTCAATGAACACATCTGTCTTCATCCGCTTATTGTACT
>JABUQX010071040.1:0-7500 GCA_015478945.1 Trachelipus rathkii
CCCCGCCGAACCGCGCCGAACCGCGCAGCACCGCACCGCACCGCACCGCACCGCACTGCACCAAGCCGGACCGTTTTTTTCGCTGTTTCGCATCCTCGTTTTTCTATAACTCATGAATGTATTTTAATATCCACGAATGCATCCATAGACACATACACTCCCCCTTATACACACACACCCTCATCATCCCAGTCCTTCCCTCCTACCCCGTCTCATTCACCGTATCTCAATACCCATTCCATTCACCGTGACTGCTTTATCTGTCTGTGCTCTCCAAGAAGGTCTTCCTAATCCCCTATACCATAAATTTCATTGAATCTATTTTCAAATATTTGCCTTTCACTTAATATATATATATATATATAAAAATATATATTTTAATTTTTTTTAATTTTTTTATTATATATATATATATATATATATATATATATATATATATATATATATAGTTGCTCTTGTACTCTTCTGGAAGGTTTCACAGGTATCCTGAACCCATTGGGCCTTCTTTAAGGAATGGTCGCCACATGTCATTTTATACTACTACTTAGTCATGCGTTTGCGCATACATGTATATGTATCATGCGCGTGCGCATAACATCTTCTATCTTCTGATGCGAATCATCCCATCCGCAAGGAATAACATTAAATTGCGGATTTAAAAAAGTGACTTCTCCATGTCACTGCATGTCATTTTATACTACTACTTAGTCATGCGTTTGCGCATACATGTATATGTATCATGCGCGTGCGCATAACATCTTCTATCTTCTGATGCGAATCATCCCATCCGCAAGGAATAACATTAAATTGCGGATATAAAAAGTGACCAATACCAGTCACTAACCGAACTGGAACTCGACCCGTAGCCTCTTAAGGAAGTGTATTGGACTTAACTAATTGGGCTCCGTCTGAATGCCCTTTAATATATAAACAAATGTTACTTATATATAAATCATTTTATGCATAGCAAAAATTTGGAAATAGCTATTTCCATACTTTTCTAAAATTAAATCTCGGAAATTTTATATCAATTTGATTTGATATATATAATATTATATATAATATATTATATAGATATATATATATATATATATATATATATATATCATATAATTATATATTAATATATATATATAATATATATATAAAATATATAATATATATATATACTAATATATAATTAACCTTGTTTGACCATGATATTCGGCCTTAACCTTGCCATATACCATGGGCCAATCCTACACCTAGCCTAAAACCTGCACCAACCGGAACCTAACCTAACCTAACCTTACCTAACCTAACCTAACCTAACCTAACCTAACCTAACCTAACCTAACCTAACCTAAACCTAACCTAGCGGACACCTATACCTAGCCACACCATCCTACTCCTCGCACCTAGCCTCCGGCCCCGCCTGAGCTGCATCCAGGTAACTGATCCTAGCCTTATGAGTAGGTATCTGTCTAACATGAGGTTTCAATGTAGGAACCCTGACCTGTTATGGAATCTATCCTAACTTATTCCATCCAGTGCACACACACACACACACACACAACACAACACACACACAACACACACAACACACACAACACACACACACACATACAACACACGCACACACACACACCACACACACACACACTTATACTTATAACATACACACTTATACTTATATACACCACACACACCACACACACACACACACACCACACCACATTCACTATGACACTTATACACACATTTACTATGACACTTATATACACACATTCATTATGACACTTACATTTACCCATAGACACTGTACATTTACACTTATACACAAGCGGTCACAAAAAACACACACACACACACACACACATACACACACCCACTTACACTATGACACCATTTACACTCACCATAGACACTTACACTTACATTTACACTTATACACATGTATAAACACACGACACCCACCCTTTGGTCTTCCATGGGGCAATTTTAGCCCATCCTAATTTTAGGCACTTAAACATTTTTATTAAAAACAGTATACTTTACAGACCTAAAGCAGAAATCAGTAAACAATAGAGTGTTACCTAACCACCAAGAGGGGGATTGGTATGCTTTGTTTACTGCTTTACTGACTTTAACTCATGTTTAACGGCTTTCACTCATGTTTACTGATTTAACGTTATATGTTTTACTGCTTTAACTCACATATCATTAACATTACATACCTTTAAAGCAGTAATCAGTAAATCAATAGAGGTTATTACCTAACACCTAGGGGGGATTAGAATGCTTTTGTTGTTTTACTGCTTTACTGCTTAACTCATGTTTTGCTGCTTTAACTCATGTTTTTACTGCTTAAACTCATATTTTTACTGCTTTAACTCACATATTTATTAACATTACATACCTTAAAGCAGTAAATCAGTAAATCAATAGAGGTGTTACTTAACACCTAGGGGATTAGTATGCTTTTGTTTTACTGCTTTACTGCTTTAACTCATGTTTTACTGCTTTAACTCATGTTTTACTGCTTTAACTCATATGTTTTACTGCTTTAACTCACATATTCATTAACAATACATACCTTAAAGCAGTAAATCAGTAAATCAATAGAGGTGTTACCTAACACCAAGGGGGGGGATTAGTATGCTTTTGTTTTACTGCTTTACTGCTTTAACTCATGTTTTACTGCTTTAACTCATGTTTTACTGCTTTAACTTTCTGCTTTACTGCTTTAACTTTCTGCTTTACTGCTTTACTTTCTGCGTTTTACTGCTTTTAACTCATATATTTATTAACATTATGTTTTTTATTTTGTTTTAATACTTTTTATTTATTTTTATTATTATTTTTATTTATTTTTATTATTATTTTTATTATTTTTATTATTTTTATTATTTTTATTATACTTAGTGTTATTTACTTCATGCCTATTGTTATTATTATTTAGACCACACATACACACACACACACACACACACACAACACTACACACATAACACACACACACACACACAAACACTTACATTATACACACATTCACTTACCCAAACCACCACAAATATGACACTTATACCACATTCACTATGACACTTACATTTACCCATAGACACTTATAATTTACAACTTTAACACCATGCGGTCACACCACACACACTACACTTATACACACATTCACTATGACACTTATCCACACATTCACTATGACACTTACATTCACTATGACCACTCATATACACTTACACTCACACACAGATTTACCTTACACTCACACAGATTTACCTTACACTCACACACAGGATTACTTACACACACACAGCATACTTACCACTCGCACACAGAATTTACAACACATTACACACACACACACACACACACTCACACCACCCACGCACACTCACTTACACATATAAAGTATAATTTATTAAAACATTTTAGTTTTAATTAAAAACGTACATTTATATTACTCATTCAAATATAACCAAAATTATATTCAAAGTTTCTTAAAACTTCTATAATAAATCAATCATTATCTTTGAACAAAGAATTTTATTATTAACTGTTATACTTTGTTTATTAATTTTATAACTATCAAGTTTTAAAATATCTTTTACTAAAATTTTATATGATATTTTATTAAAAACATATATTTTACGTACCTTAATTAAAGCAATAAATCAGTAATAGTAAGGTCAGCCCTAGCACCCCTCTACATCAAGGCTATGCCACGTTTTGTTCTAATTGGACTTAACTACTTTACTCATCTTTAGACATTAATAAAGTATAAAAGTAACAAAATAAGTTCTTCTCCGCTAACATAACATGTATTTTATTAAAATCATTAAGTTATTTTTTATTTTAAAAATAACAATTATTCCCTTACATTTATATTATTCCCTCGATGTTAACTAAAAATATTCCAAAGTTTTTTAATAATTCGGGTTTTCTTTATTATTATGATATTATTATCTATGTACATTTACAATCCATCACGAGAAAACACAACAACCCGCACTGCTTACAGATACGAAAACTGACCTCTCTCTGGTAAAATGGTTGAAATTAACTACTTAGGCTACAATTTAGGATAATCCTTTGTAACCCGGGGCGATTTAAGCCTAATTCCAGGTCAAAAATATATTTTCAAAAACTGACCTTTTTCTGCTAAAAATTGGGCAATAAAACTACGATTAGGCCGAAATTTAGGCCTAAATTTAGGATAAGCCTTTTTTGTAGACGGGCTAATTTAATCTAATACCAGGTCAAAAGGTAATTCCCGTATAGACAAGAAATCATTGTTATTATTATTTTTATAAAAATAATTTCAAACTGAAACCTGGATTGGACGGTAAGATCTTTAAGCAGGTTTAAAAGGAAATGTTTCCTTACTTGTGATTGTCGGGTTAAATCCTTATCTCTATATGACCTCGTATGTGATGATCGAGATTACTTTCGTCTTTTTGAAATTAACTTGTCTTTAACTTGATTTAGCAGGTGTGTGTTATTATCTTTTATACCAAAACTCATTTAAAATCATAGTTCATTTTAGCTGATTAGCGGTGCAAAGTTATCGATCGATTTAAAAGTGATTTTTATTTTATGAACTAAGTGTTATCATTATTCATAATAAAACTTACAATTTGAGGAATGAATTATTAATTTCACTAGAATAGATAAAATTAATTCACTAGTTCATAAGCTAACCACCAGGGCTCAGCATGAGCCACCCGCAAAGGCAGCCAACCCCGCACCCGCTGGTGCGTCCCGCCCACGTTCCCGCCGCCGCGTGCGCCCGCAGGCGCAATAATTTCCGCGTTCCCGCCCGCCGCGTACGCCCGCTACCGCAATATTATATATATATATATAATTATATATATTAATAGATTTATTATATTAATTATATAGATAAATTTGGATTATATACATGAATCTCATATATATATATATATATATATATATATATATATATATATAATATATATATAATATATATATATATATATATATATATATATTTGAAAATAGATTCAATGAAATTTATGGTATAGGGGATTAGGAAGACCTTCTTGGAGAGCACAGACAGATAAAGCAGTCACGGTGAATGGAATGGGTATAGAGATACGGTGAATGAGACGGGGTAGGAGGGAAGGACTGGGATGATGAGGGTGTGTGTGTGTGTATAAGGGGGAGTGTATGTGTCTATGGATGCATTCGTGGATATTAAAATACATTCATGAGTTATAGAAAAACGAGGATGCGAAACAGCGAAAAAAAACGGTCCGGCTTGGTGCAGTGCGGTGCGGTGCGGTGCGGTGCGGTGCGGTGCTGCGCGGTTCGGCGCGGTTCGGCGGGGCCTTGCGGTTAAGCGAAAACGCGTTGGTGAACTCCGAAACGCCCCCCCCACCCTTAAGGGGGGGGGAAATCCGCAAAGAAAAAAAAAAAAAAAAAAAAAAAAAAAAAAAAAAAAAAAAAAAAAAAAAAAATAAATAAAATCTAAAAAAAATAAAAAAAAAATAAATAAATAAAATCTAAAAAATAAAAAAATAAATAAAAAACACCCATGAAGGTAGCTTGAGTATTCCAAAATTACGGGGCCAAAAAAAGGGCCTCAGGTATTGTTTTTTTTTTCTGGCACCGTGGGTCAAAATGAACACCGGTCAGTCAGGTCAAAAAGGGGTATCATTTTTTACCCCAAGTGAGACCTCCAATATGGAGAGTAAAAAATTTGGGTCATCATTTTTTCCCCCAATCTCGGTGTCCAAAATGCCTGCATTACTACTTAGGTGGATAAGGGGTGTTAAAGCGTCAGTAGTAAAACGGGGGTTTGGTTTGTCCGGGAGTTTCACCGGCGAGGGGGAAAAATTTAAAATGTTGTGACGGAAAATCTTTCTCTGTTGGATTCTTCCAAAAATGACAGCTGTGTCTTTCGTCTCTCTGACGAGGGCAATTAAATTAGTGCCTTTAAGATGGTTTCTTATGTCACAGGAGTAGAAAATAATTTAGGAACATCTCCAAGAGGACGTTAAGGATGGACAGAATAGAACTTTGATTTCGGTTAGCAGCTTTTACGAGAATGGACCCATTCCTCATCAATGTGACTGGAGGGTCTTCAACTCCTAGGGCTTTTTCGAGTGCCCTACTGAGAGGAATGGTTCTGTGCTCAGTAAGAGTTTTGGAGGTAGCGGATCGCAGTATGTAATACATCGGGAATGACATGTCTGCTGACATTCCTGGAGGAGGTGCAGCATATGGAGTAAACGAATGAGAACGACTATCACGGGGGGCACCCTTGCGGGATTGCCCGGACCGTTGGGGCACCTGAGGTGTTCGGGGTTTGCTGGTCGACGAATCGATGAAATTTTGCGAAGGACCCTCAGGTGTAGAAGAAGAAAGCAAATCATAGGTACCAGGTCTAGAAGTAGTAGGGACCGTGGTAGGGTTAGGCTGGGTACCTGGTAGATGGTAATTGTTGTTTTTGTTGTTGTTCAGCTCACCTTGGTTTAAACACGTTATTTCGTTCAAGGGCTTTTCCATAAAAATTTTACTACAAAACTTCGTCTCCATGGATGAACATCATAACAATAATGCAAATGAGATATAAACGTAAATAACAGGATGGGCTGGAAAGGCGTATATTTCATAAGGAAGGGTAATCCTCTTCTCCACAGCAGGTCACAATCCAGAGACCCACACAACCACCCGGACCCCACCCCGTAGGGTGGGCTGTGGATGTGGCCTCGGCAGATCCTCCCAGAACTCTACGTCGGTGACCCACCCGTTTACCACACGGCACCTATAGTCTTCACGCAAAGCCTGAGATTATACACCAAAGTGCAGAACAGCCTCCCCAGTGGTTAGCCAGGGCTCAGGTTCCCTACAATTGGCGGCCCGGTCAGAGGTGAGCGTAAATGACCGGTTTTTAAACTGTACCCTCATCCACGGGGAGGAAGTGTGGGGTGAACTGAAAACCCATGTAGGAAGAGGCACCGGATGGCCCATGGGGCTGTGATGGGAAAAGGGAAGGGCAACGTTATACAATTAATTGAAGGGACTTATGGGTGGGAATTCGAAAAGTCCAGTTTTTCGCCCTAGACACTGAAGGGCCAGTATATCCGCCCAAACAGATATACCCAGAGAGCCCACCCACCAACTGCAAGGTAACTGGACAGGCGGGTGGGAAATAAAAGAATAATAATAATAATAATAATAATAATAATAATAATAATAATAATAATAATAATAATAATAATAATAATAATAATAATAATAATAATAATAATAATAATAATAATAATTATTAAAATGAATATATATATATATATATATATATATATATATATATATATATATATTATATATATATATTATATATATATATATATATATATATATATATATATATATATATAATATATATTAATTATATATATATTATATATATATATATATATATATATATATACTGTATATATATATATATACTGTATATATATATATAATATATATATA